>JBBPBT010000659.1:1618315-1631250 GCA_037974875.1 Cicer bijugum | reverse complement strand
AAGATAAAGAAAATAAAATTTGAGAGGCAAAAACTACGAATTATAGTATGAGGGTAGAATCAATGCTAGAGGTAAAATCTATTATAGATCTTTAGCATTAAAATTTGAGAAGGAAAATAAAAATTTGAATTATAAACTTTGAGAAAAATACATTAAATATGCATAAAAAAGGGTATATTTAGAGAAGAAAAAATGTGTAAAATATAATTCTCTTATTATATGAAGACTGGAGTGTAAATCTACATTTTTAAAATCTACACTCTCTACAGAAATATGATTTTAAAAGACATAATTTATTTATTTATTTAGTAATATGTACTTATAATTATTTAAAATTATTCTTTTGAACTAATAATAATAATAATAATAATAATAATAATAGTGTTATTAATAATAATATCAAAACTGTATATAAATGTGCCATGAAAAAATAATACATTTCTGTTGTTTCTAAGGGGTATGAAAAGTTTCTTTCTTTTTGTTACCAATATAGTGATTTTTATGGCCCATACAACCAACCAATTCGACGGCCCACCAATTGAAAAGGTTAGGATAGGACCGAAAAGCAAAAAACTAATATCTTGGAAGAAAAAAAATATAATTATTATAAAATTAAATTTAATTACCAAATATTTTCAGATCGTCCGTCTCGCATCTCGCCTCACTCTTTTTCTCGCAGCAACAGCAGCACCGTTGTCCCTTACATCGTGAGCCACCGTTTTTGGAGATTCAGTTCGATTGTTAGGTATTCAGTCCATTTAATTGTGACATTTATTCTCGTAATTAATTTAGAAATTTTGCTTCATAGTTGTAGCTACACTGGTTACTTGATTTCGTGTGTTTTACAAATTGAGCATCAAGTGTTTGATGATTTGTATAACTCAAGGTTTACCTCCCTGTTATGATGTGAATATGCAGATTTTGTTTTTTTCGTTTGATCAATTGAAATTTGAACTTAGTTAGTTTTTGCCTAAGGGTATGTTTGGATGGAGGATTTTGGAGGGGAGGGTTTATTATACTTTTCTTAATTTAGGAAGATATAAAATGTTTTTTTTTTAAATAAATTAAGTGTGATTGAAATGTTTTATTATATGGTAAGCTATCATGTTATTATTTCGATTTTTTTAAAATCTCAACTATATTCTAAAATATAGACTGAGCATTCAAAACCCTCATTCCAAACATACCCTAAGTGGTTAGTTTATTAGGAAATAGTGTTATATTTATGCTCACTTACTTGAATTTGAGTATGACATTGACTCGCATACCCTATGATTCTTCACATGGTGTCGGATCGTGTTTAGAATTTGAACTTTAAGTACGACTCGTTTATCACTTCACCCCATTTTATTTGAAGAAAGTAACAGAATGAAGAAGGCTTGAGGTGACCGATAGTATGAATGTACTGGGCCATTTACTCAACATAGTCTTGCTAGCTATGTAAATGATCCCCATATTTTCTTTATTACTTCAGAAGTAGTTACAACATCTGCTTTAGAGTCTGACCAGGATTAATTGCTAGAGTATATTCATTTTTCTTGAATAGCATGTCTAACTTGCTTTCAATATCTATTGAAAGCAACATCATATCTAGTAAGTCGGAAATTGATTTGTAATTACGTTAGTATATAGTATTAGTACTAGTACTAGGAGTGTTGTGATGTATTGTATTTTGACCAAATAAAGAGACTTGTATTAGTTATATCTACTGTAGAATATGCAAGAAAATGCTTCTGGAATTATTTACGCTATCGATTGTGAATACTTTCTCAAGAATACACTGGGCTAAAACTAGTTCGCATCTTCCCTAAGAAAACCATATATCTACTAAACCAGAAAGATCAGAAGAGTATACTACATGTCTGAGGTCATCTAGATTTAAAACTTTGAGTGACAAATATTGATTATTTTACACCATGGGTATCTGTGATTACATATAAAGTTCCCAACTCAACTCACACAAAGTATATTAGCATTAGTCCCTAGTCCCCAAGATGGAGTGTCTGTCTTCTTGAAATGTTTGTAACTTTTAGGGACATGACGTGGATACTAACGTGAAAATAACCTTTCTCATGGGAACTAGCCCATCAATAGTAAGAGCATTTTGCAGACAATAGGAGTAAGCTCAATAGCAGCAATATATCTAGTATCATTATCCCTCACAGTAGGTTAATCTACTTTTCCTAGTCATTGTTTATGCATGTGTGTGTCAAATATGGTACTTGTTATTACTGACTTTCTGAATTCTTGACTTGTGGTTTGACCATGTCCTTTAGAATTACCTGTTTGTAAACCATTGTGCAATGTTTCTTCATGTATACCATAATATAAAGGGAGCTCCAAAAGTAATTATCAGTTTTGGTCAAACTTTATTCTGTACCAACTTTTCCTTAACACAATAGTAAATTAAAACGAATATTATACAACAAAATATGTATACTACAAAGCGCAATAGAAAAGCAGAGTGATGGGCACGTTAGTGCCAGTCTTTCCGCTTATGTTGCCAGTCTCAGATAGTGACGCAGAGTGCCGAACCCTAAAAATAGGACAGAGGGATGACTGATATTGTAAAGGCCAAAAAACAATTTACAAACTAAACATAAAATACAAACAATATACAAAAACATTAAAAAGAAATAGTAAAATAACCAAATTTATAGGGTACTCATACTTAATAACCGAAATCCAACATCAAAATCAAATTCTAATAGTAATTATAATCAACAAAATATAGAACAGAGCAGACAAAACAAAGTCAAAAAAAGAACGAAAATAATAGAGCAAGAGCATAACGATGTTTAACAGAGCAAGAACGGAACAAAATGATGTTGAACGGAGAAAGAAAAGAACGAAAACGATAGAGAAAGAACAATGGCGACATAGCAAGAACGAAACTGAGGACGAATGAAAATGGTTTCTTTTTCACGATGCTGAACCAACCTCTTTGTGGGTTTGTGATAATAAAGAATTAAGGCTTAAGTGGGTGCAGAATGACCTAAATATCCTTAATGAAGAATACAAAATAAATAAAACTTATGTTTTTGAAAAAGTCCTAGAGCGGGTCCAATAGCAGGTCGGGTTGGGATAGCGGGATTCGCGTCCGGGAGCGTCACTACCAGCGAACGCGTTTTCCCGGTCGGTGGCGTCGCGGCCATCCCCTCCACCGCACCGGGATAGCGGGATTGCACGGGATTGACAACATATTCCGCTAGTATTTAATTGAGAATTCAACACTGTGATTTATTTATTTTCTTTCCGCATAAATCATTCAGTTATCTTTCTGTTTACAGGAACATATTATCAAATTAGACAAGATATTATGGCCGTACATTCTGGGTCAGGTTCATCAGAGAAGAAATCAAGCAATGGAGTGAATGAGTTGCTGACTTTTAATGCTGAGAATATGCAAAGCAACATGAAAATTATCTATTACAGGTTTGGTTTGACTGCACATTTTATTTTACAAATGTTAGTAAATTAGTAGAGTTATGTTAGTTTCTCAGGTTTTAATCCAGGACCTCCTGCTCTAGCGTCCCTTAGGTTTGGTTTGACCGCACATTCATAATTCTTATATGTGGGGTGGACCATAGAGCAGAAATAGAAGGAATTTTTTGTTGTTCTTTATAAGATTTATGGAATTGCATGATTCTATGTTTATGAAACAGTCACACAAGTGCTTGATGTGTGAATATATAACACTCATACAGAAAGGGGAAATGGGGATGTGTGTGAGTGGGTTGGGAGGATGAAAAGAAACCGCTGTTCAATGTTGTCTGAAGTTTACAATTGAATTTTCTGTCTCTTTTGCAGTCGAACATTTTTATCTATAATTGGCGGAGTTGTTGCTGGTATTTTAGGATTTACTGGCCTGAAAGGATTTGTATTTTACTTACTTCTCATGGCATTTACTTCCCTTGGGCTCGTGGCCAAAGCAAAATTTTCAATCCACACATACTTTGATTCCTGGAATCGTGTGCTAGTTGATGGCTTTCTCGGTGGTCTAATGGTAGGTTGTTTATGTTCACGTCATCTTTCTTTTGTCATGATTTGTGTATGAGAAACTTTGTTACTTATAGTGAAACTAGAAGAAATTAGTTTGGATAAGATAGGTAGACATACATACACAAATATAGACCTAGATATCATCATCCTTAAAGAAAATAAAATCTAGAAAGTCGGGGAAAGTAACAAAAGCCTCATCAAAATTTTAGGGAATGCCAAACTCTTTGCTTACTAACTACAGGAAGCCCATGAAAACAAACTATTAGCTGAACAACAGGAATTGGGTTATTTGTTTATTCTTTCTCCTATAAAAGATTCAGTGGCATAGATTTTTTGTCTGTAAAATTGTTTCTGCAGAGATTCAAACTGACAGGACATGTCCATGAGATATTTTCTATCTTTACTATTTTGATCCTACTCCCCCTTCTCTTTTGTACCAAAACAACTATTTAGAAAGTGTTATCTGTGTTTGGTAAAGATATTTTGCCCATTCTCCCTCTCCCTTTGTTAAATCCTCGTTAATTGTACAGAGAAAGAGGCCAAAAAGAGAGTTTTTCTCTGCAAATTAGGGAGAGAAAAGATAGAGAAGAGAAGTTTTTCAAGTGCATAATTTATTTAATATATCTGATAGGGCTTTTAGGTCATATTGAAATTTGAAGTGTAAAGCTTGTATAGTTTTTAAAATAAGAGGTATTTGTAATTAATTTTCTTGCTGATCTATCTGACCAGTTCAACAATATCTATGTGTGTATCCTCTCTAGCTCTCTATATATTTCACTCTTGAATGTGCATATCTTCAGCATTATAACTTTCCTTTTTTTGAACTCTTGCAGTCGTTCGTGCTGTTCTGGACGTATCCTTCTCTTTCTCAATAATACCTTGTGGGGTATTAATGCAAATTAAATTTTAATTTAATATGATAAAATGTTACTAATGGAGTTAGTTTTTTAAAAATATCTAAAACAAACGATATTCCTATATATATATATCTTCTGTTGAAATTCTTGTTATTATGCTGTGCTTCTTTGACAAAATAAAGATTTGCATATGACATTGCTCATATATTTTGACCGCCGGAATGTGCAAATGCTTCTAGAGAAGACAACTTTTTCTCCACCATTGGGGCTATTGATCCTTTGCCAGAATGCAGTTTCAACTTACTCCTTTCACTCAATAGAGAGATTTCCATATGATGTTGCCGTTTTTAAAGTGTTAACTTGACTTCCAGTTCATGTATTATTTAAAATAGAACCACAAGTGGGAAGGACGCATGGTGTCTTGGGCCTGTTGTGGCTGTCAAATTGTCCTATAGGAAATGTTTCTTGAAGTTTAGTTTGTGATATAGATTTCCATTTTGATAATTTTATTTCATTATTATTCTGCTTTCTTGTTCGAGGAAAAAAGTTTTGGTTGACATTGTCATGTTTAAGCTTGATTTAAATGGAACTTGTTTGCTTGGCAGTGGTTATAATTCTTATGGTGTTCTGCTGCTATGTATGTTTAAGAAGGGAAATATGCCATTGATAGTTTGGAAGCAGTGCTATTTAAAATTTTCCTTCGTAATGAAATTTAAACAAAATTAAAAAAGTTAATGTATTTGTCTAATGAAGTTGATATAACAAAATATAAACTCCATTTTATTTGTTGTACAATCCATCTACTACTCTTATCGGTAATGAAATATAAATAAAATAAAGAAAGGTAATGTATTTTGTCTAATGAAGTTGATATAACAAAATATAAGCTCTATTTTATTTGTTGTACACTCCATCTACTATTCTTATTATTATTATTATTATTATTATTATTATTATTATTATTATTATTATTATTATTGAGAAATGACTACTTTTAAATAGAATTTTAGTCTAAAATTTAATAAATTTTTATTTTTTGTGATTATTTAAGTCACAATATGTCTCAAGGTCTCGTGGTGTAACAAATATACTTGAAATCTATGATCATAAATAGTGTGGTGTGATTTAAAAAAAAGATATTTCATCAAATTTTGCATCAAAATTTCGATTGAGGGACCAAAACTGGAGAGAAATAAAATGGAATGACTACTTTCGTGATTAAGCTAAAATTGAAAACCAAAACTGCAATTAAGCCTAAAAAAAACATAAGTTCTATTTATTTGATTTTATTATACTCTTATTTTATTAATTATTTTAAATTATAATAAATAACTAAATAGGATAAAATAAGTTTAAATATATCTCAAATATAAGACAAAAAACATTTTGTGGTTTAAAATATAATTATAAAATTAAATTAATCTGACTATATTTAAATATCATTATTCTCAAAATAATAGTTTGTGAAATACGATTTTTTTTACTATGTCAAGAAAATTAAATTAGGTTAAACATAATGTGTTTAACTAATTACTTTTGAAACCGGATATAGGAATATATATATATATATATATATATATATATATAAAAGATGAGAGCCATAAATATAACCTACTTGAATAGTTGATAAAGAAATTCCATTCGAAGGGAAGAATAGGCAAAGAAAAATCAGAACGAACGGCACATCATGAGCACCAGGTGGTTGTTGGGCATGTCAATCTTCCGGAAGCCGGAGTTAAATCTGTCGTTGCCGTGGTCAATATTCAGGTGGCCGGCGTTGGACTTTTCGTATTTGAGCAGCGGCCGTAACTTGCAAGAGACTCTCTTGCAATGGAATTTCTGGTTGGTCGATGACGTGTTGTGGACTCTCGTCAGCTGTATCGAGTCTTTCGCTTTGCTCACCATGCTCTGTTATTTCTTTCTCTGTTGTGGTTGCTCTCTTTGATTTTTTATTTACATTTAATTTTTGTCTATAGAAATTGTGATAGAATTATATATTTTTTAGATGTGCTGTGAATATTTGTTATCTTCAAAGTGGAGATTACAACTATTGTTGTGAGTTTTGAATTATTGATATGACACTCTTTATGATTTAAGAAAATAGACAAAATTTAATATAATCAATATTTATTGGTAAATAGGTCTTTAATCAAATAAAATGTGGAGTAAGATATGGAGTTTAGTTAGACAATTGTAACCATGGGTTAGTTTTTAATATACCAAGTATAGTTTGTTTGTAAGAAAAATACAATTCCAATTAAAATAAGCTCAAAATTCAATAGTGCTTGTTTGAAAAAATACTGTCATGTTTGGTTTCACGGAACCTATGCCAATTTCACGTTGCAAGGCAAGATTTGCTGTGAATTTGTATATTTCTAAACATACACTGCATATTTACATTAACAACACAACACTCAAATTCTAAAGTTCATACCTTCTGAAAACCACGATGAATTGAATCTTAGAATATGATGTTCACGTTCTTATCGCAAATTTGTGTTGACAAAATGAAAAGTAGAGAAGTCTGAAGTTTGTGATCAAAGATGGTTCAAGTGGAAGCTCGAAAAGCTTTGTTTGAAGCATTTAGTTTTCAGGTTTGATTCATGGTATGCAGTATGCTTGATTCAAAGGAAACATTCATTCGTTGTGAAGCTTGGTTTTGATTCAAGCTTGAAAAGACATTATCTTTTCTATTTAGCCAATGAAATTCAATATCAAGAGACAGCAGTATCTCATATACACGTAGTATAGTGTAAACTTTGATTGATAGTAAAATGTAAAAAAATTTAAATGTAGTTTTTATGAAAACCATGTATATTTTACTATCATTTCCTCACGTGACTTAGTTTGATGGAAACTATAATGAGAATAATTAGTATTTATAACATCGAGGAGTGTTATATTTCATCTGTGGATCCGTGGCGCAATGGTAGCGCGTCTGACTCCAGATCAGAAGGTTGCGTGTTCGATTCACGTCGGGTTCAATTCCCTGTTTATTGTTTCTTTTTCACCATCACAAATATTGTAGTGCTAGTGTCAAATTCAATATCTATGTCTTTCACTACTATGGATTGACGAAAATGACGTGAAAATAAACAATTTCTTTTTCTCTTGTGAATTATCAATATTGCTTTATTTTTCTATATTGGCCAATTCATTTACTAACATTCCAAAGAAGAGAAAGGGGTGAAGTTTAAAATTGTATTTTACAGCTTCATTATGTTGAAGGAAAGTAATTGCTTATTATAGATAAAACTTAGTAGAGAGAGTACGTGACAATGCTTTTTCAAAAAAAGAAGAATAAAATAAATACGTGACAATGTCAATTATGCTTGTTAGTTAGCATCTGTTTTTAGTGAGGCTCTTGATGATTCTACATTGATCCTTGACAAATAAAATATTATGCATTGCATGTAATCAAGGGGGTTTTGTCTTTAATAAACGAAATCTCAGTAGCAAAACTGTGCTCATGTGAGCCTATCTCTTTCCCCCACTTTATTTTTATAAAATTTTATCGATGGAAGTAAAAAAGGTATTATAAACACACTCATTTTTAAAGTTCAAAAGAATCACAAAATAATCAGGATATCATAATTGTGTTAGCACCTCACTTTTTTTTTTTATAACCACCTTCTTTATTATCAGAGAAGAAAGGGTTTTAATTTCATGGAGGAAAAAAATTATTTTTGAGAATTGAAGCTAAAGTGTTTAGGTTTGAATCTATTCATATAAATGTGAATTTAACATAAATTTGTATATGAAAATAAAATTTAAAATCGAAAAATATTTTGAATCAAATTTAAAATCAATTATTTTGTTATAAAAAAACAAAAATTAGGATGCGAAAATCTGTACAAATAAAAAAAGATTTTTGAACTTAAATAACACATAAAAAAACCTAAAATTTATGTTTTTCTAAAGACACTAATAGGATTTAAACCTAAAACCTCCTAATACAAATTTTATCTTTTTATCGTTGGACAAAAAATATCATAATATACTCCTCCAAAAATGAAACCCATGTACACTTAATTAACGAAGAAAGCAGTGTCTAGAAAGTTCTCAAATTTGGCATCTTATTACATGGAAGTAGGGTACAGTAAAGTAGGTGTTGTGTTGCAATAAGTCAGGTGAATAAAGACGCCCGTGACATGGGGTCAAATATAAACCTTAAACAATGTGTTGAAGTACGGTAGGGTGGTTTTTATAATTATTATTATTTTGTAAAAATAATTTGGTTATAATATATATATATATATATATATTTGGATTGAAGTGATTTTTTTTATATATGATGTATTTTTGGTCTTCAAGAGAAATAATTTTGTATCTGAATATACTATATAATGATTTGATGTAAAATTTAGTATATTTTCTCAGCCCAACGCAAAAGATACCTTTTTTATTAGAAAAATTCACCCACATGAAAGGGTTGTAGGGAAAGGAAAATGGAACGATGACAAAACATATTTGTAAAATCAAACTCATTAAAATTAGTAGCCCATGGTTAAAGAAAAAAACAAACAACAAACTTAAGATAATTTTTTAACATTGGAAGACCACAGCATGAACACACACAGAATTTCTACGAAAAAAAAATATTAATACACTGATAGTGATATTTAGAAATTCAATTATTTTCCTTATTAAAATTTTAAATAATTTTTAAAGCTAAAATATAATTTGCTTTCAAAGCGAGGATCTATAATTAAGCTAAAAGAGAGTTTTAAGTCACTCAAGCACCAAAACTAACCTTATATAGAAGCCAAAGAAACAAGCTCCCTCATTTCCCATTTCTCATTTGTGATACTTTCATTTCCACACCCCCCAATAAAAATGAATAAAAACTTTTCATCTTTTGCCATTCACATTCTTCTCCTAATTTCAATTCCCTTCACATCATCTGAAACAGATGAAAACAACAATTTAATAGACCAAATATGCAAAAAAACACCCTTTTACGACCTTTGCACTTCAATCCTAAACTCAAACCCACTAACCCCAAAAACCGATCTCAAAAGTGTAGCACTTGTAATGGTAAAAAACATTCTAACAAACGCAAGTGACACATTAAATTACATTGAAGGGTTAATTAAGAAAACATCAGATCGTGAAATGGAACAAGCTTTGGCTTTTTGTGCTGAGTCATACATCCCAGTTGTTAAATACACCCTCCCTCAAGCTGCTGATGCTATCACACAAAACCGTTTTGGATTTGCAAGTTATTGTGTTTCTGATGCTCTTAAGGAAGTTAATTCTTGTAACAAGAAATTTTTAGGCTCTGTTACTCTTTTGTCACCATTAGGGGATAGAAATGGTATTGTGCAGAAGCTTGTCGATGTTGCTTCTGCCGTTATTAAACAACTATTGAAGGGTTGATTTGTTACTCTTCGCACCCCCCCCCTCTTCTTTAGTATAGTTTATGTAGCAGGTAAATAGAATACTTACATTTTTATTCTCATTATTTGAATAATAAAATTAGATAGTTGATTTTATATATCTTTTTGTGATTCTATGTAGTTTGAAAGAGCTATTTATAAAATCATTTGATATTTTACACCATTTCTGGTTTATCTAGTGTTAATTAGTAACAAATAAAATACAAGTCTTGTAAAAAAAAATACAAATAAAATATAACAACAAAATCATTAAATTTCAAAGTAACAATTTAAAAATATGAAGCTTTAAAATTACATGAAATTGCGCTTGTGGGTACGTTTGCTTCATATTATTAATTAGTTAATTAATTTATTACAGTCACTAGTTTTCTACCATGCCAGCCTTAAGGTCCATATTAAATTTAGATTTGAGGTCCCAAAAAATTGGTTAGGACAGACAAATATTAAATTGAATTTGAGTGTTCTAGAACTTTCTAGTGCCAGGTGTCAATGTCTAACACCAGGAAGCTTCGTGTGGGTGGGGTGGGGGACAATTAACAAATTTTCTTGTGTAATACAATCACTCTTTTCAATATTTAATATTCATTTTTTTTTATTTCTTATAAATTTTTTCCACCGAATTTAATTATATTTAAAATCAAATACTAAATTCAACGCGGGATTAACACAACAGTATTTTGTAATTTAATGTCTATTAGTTTGTTTATTGTTTTGGTCAAAGATGTTGATGTAACATTTTATGTATATGGCAATAAATATGTGGTTTGATTGTCCTTTTCTTTCTTTCTATGGTACCATGTTACCTTTTGTTCCTATTATATTCTTCTTCCATAATAAATATAAATAAATAAAAACTAATTGAAATGTTAATATATTTATTTTGATTTATGATTAAATTTATTAATTTTTAATTATTATTTATATTTTATTTTAGACAGTTTTTTATAATTTATAAAAATCCAAAAGTATATTCAAACGACATAAAATTAACATATATTAAATTAAAATCATTTTAAAATTGAAATGAATTTTCAATCAAGAATCAAAATTCAAGTCTAGAATTCTACCAATTGATAAGTTGTATGTAAATTTTGAAATATAGTTTCAACGAAGTGAGTAGTTCTACCTAATCTAATTTTTATTAATGAAAAAACTAAAAATTATTATAAAAATCAAAGAATAGGAAGAAAAATTAATTGTTTTCTTTGAAAAAGAAAATGAGATCTAAATTGTCTTATAAAATTATGGAGAAATTATCTATAATTCGATTAAAATTAACTACTTGTATTCTATTAATTATGTCAAGTATAATATTTTTTAAAAAGTTAGCGGAAATTATATAGTTGATTTTAATTAGTAGCGAATAATTTAACCATAATTTTTTAAAAATAAACTTTATTTATTTCTTAAAACCGACAAGTAAGTCATAATGGTGCAATACAGCACGGGCGAAAGTTGTCTTATTAAATCTCAAAATTTGAATAAATTTAGGAGAATATCGCCAAAGCTTAATATCAATAAAATTAATTTATTTATTACTTCTAAGCAAATCATTTGAAAATAACATAAAAAATTGAGAGAATCACCGACCAGTTTCCGCGTTTCTGCGTTTACTAGCTAGTCGTATTAGATAATTGATTCACATGCAGAGGATATTTAAAATATATCGCTAAATATTTTGTAAAATTTATATCATTGTAACTAAATCTCTTTGTTTTATTTTGTTAGTATCCAATCTATATTTATTTTTAATTAAAGCCGTCTTTTTTTCCTTTAACTTTTTAATAGAATAAATTTGATAATGATAGCAACTTTAGCTATCACAAAATTAAAACTATTTTTATGCCCTAAAGCAAATTTGAGGAGAAATGATAAAATATATTTATGTTAAATTTTACGCTGAATTTTAACATAAACTCACAGTTGAAATAAAAAAATCATATACAAATCACTCCATTTATAAATTAAAATTTAACCAAAAATATTTTGACACAACAAAATTAGTTTAAAAGTGATTTTTGAAACACTGGTCATATGCCAACTTTTCTTAATTTTCTTATATGGATATGAAAGATCTAGAAGTCACGTGTTGATGCTGTTACTGAACATGTGAACATTAAAATAAATGAAGGTCCACACAAGATTACATTACCATTTACATCTACTGATAACATCAGGAGCCACACCTAGCAGGTTGGCATATTCCTTAATGCCTTGACGTCAAATAGAGATATTCCTCGTTACCTTTTAATTTAATTAATTAATGATACGAACTAAATTGTTATGATTAACTATCATAAATTAGGAAGAATTAATTGTGTAAAATCTGAAAATGAATAATAATTTTTTTTTTTTGTAAAATATAAAGGAAAGAATAATAAAATGTATTAACAATACTTAATTAATTATTATATGTTTGTTGTGTTTTCAGATAAAGTAAGGTAAAAAAATATTATAATTAATATATTATAGTTATTCTCATATTTATATAAAATATTTATAAAAAAAAACACTAATTTTATTTAATTGTTTAATGATAGACATTTGTTATGTGTATATGATTTTAATATTAAATATTTATCCTTTGTTTTGTGTTTTTGTTAGAATTATCAGCGATAAATATTTATTGTGTCTTACTTTATGTATTAATAATATATATTTGTCAAAATTACATTTT
>JBBPBT010000659.1:1595027-1605874 GCA_037974875.1 Cicer bijugum | reverse complement strand
TATATTTAATTCCTCATTTGTTAAGCAATATTAAATTTTTGTGGAAGAAACTCTTATAATATTTTTAATATATCTATAAAATATTATTAAAAAAATTGAAATATACAGATGAACTGACTTAAAACAAAAGATTACAAATGGAAATTAATTTTTTAAGAGAAATTAAAAACAAAATAGTAAAATTTAATAAAGATTAAACATTTATTCAATCTTTAATCTTATCAAATGACTATCGATGTTGATCACTTGTTATGTGATGATATGCACCTTATAAGATATGATTTATTTCAAACTATCAATATTTTAAAAATTCAGATTTTAATATTTTTAAATTTTTAAAATTTAATTTGAAATCGAAAGTATCTATCTGATCTTACTTATACCGTTTCAATTCGATATATATACCTTGTTCATTCCCTTAGCGAATTTTTACTAGTATATGCAGCATAACACAATGCACAAACCAATATTTCAACATTGCCTAATTCCCCATGTTGATCAAGTTATGATAGCCATGCATACAAGTGCAATTGGATGGAGTCAAAAACACCGCATACGAAGAACCTACACTACACGTAGTGGTTCACACCGTATAAAAATTTCCTCCTTGACTCCTTCTCTAACCGTTTTTTACGTTCCAATTTCCCAAGAATGGCGCCAAAAAAAGTTAAAGAAATCACCATCGCTTGATTGATTTTCTCATGGCCTACAACATCATTCGTCATCGTAGCAACTTTCCAAACCGTCAAGTTTACACCGTCAACCTTCAAAACGAGAGATATATCCACGTCACCGTTACATCCAACGCCGCATCCGTCACTAGATGGCTCGGTCAAACGCTCTTCTTGATACCCCGCCCACTCCACAACCCCACTCTCGTCGTCGGCCTCGGCGTTCAATGGACTCACGGCACTCCGTCAGCTGACATCATACAATTATGCATCGGTTGCCGCTGCCTTATTTTCCAACTCTCTCTCGCCGATAGGGTTCCTAATCGTCTCCGCCGTTTCCTCTATCATCCTCTTCATACCTTTGTTGGATTCTGGAACCATACAGATCGCTGGAAACTGGAGAGATCGGTTCACCGGTTGCATTTGTTGAGAGAGCCTGTTGATCTAAGGCATCCAGCGGGAGATTTATGGGATGAAAATCTCAGGTATGCTTCGATGAGAGATATTGTTTGGAGTGTCCTCGGTTACGACGTGACGCAGAGACAGGGGATCGGTATGAGCGATTGGAGTGCAGAAAATCTCGACATGGATCAAATTGCTTCTGCGGCCATCAAAGCTTTCTGTGCGCGTCTCATAGGAGTTCGCGTTAGAGATTCCGCCATGCAATAAAATTTATTCATCTATGGTTTTAAATTGCAGTATTCGACCCCAATATTGTAGATTTTAGAGTTTTGTAGGACATAAATACAATTTTGTAACAACAGCTACAATTTAAAACTATAGATTTATCGTTTATAATTGGTTAATGTTATGAATTAGAAATAGAAATGTATGTTCATATAACTCATTAGTTACAAGTAGCGCGGATAGTGTTTAAGTTCATAACTCATCAGTTTTTCGCGTGTAAATTTCTCCCATACAAGTAGTACGAGTATATTGATGGTGAAAGGAACTGTTTTTGCTTCATTTGTTAGGATAAATCTATATTAGATAAGATAATAGAGTTTGATTGTCATTCAGTTTTGATGATTAGATAGGATATAAGAATTAGTTAGTTTAGTTAGGTAGTTACACCTTAATATATATATATATTTTTATTTTGTTAGGTAGTTAAGCTTCCTTAGTTGTTACAAAGATCATAATAGGGTAGGCAAAATTGCTTACTTACCTTTATTGAATGACAAAGTCAAAGTATATATACACATGGATCTAGAAACATAATTACCAAATATAAGGAATATACACTTAATAATTTGGGCCTAATAAATTGGATTGGACTAATAATTCAGTGGTTGAGAATCAAGAGACTTCGTGAATAAGTCGGCAAACTGATCGAATGAGGAAACAAGCAGGAGATGAAATAAATTTGGGCCTTGAGATCATGAAGGAGATAAGTTAACCACTACAGCTCACAAACAGTGGCAACGAGTGCTCGGTACTCCACTTCAGAGGACGAACACGATACAGTCACTTGCTTCTTTGAACGCCAAGAAACGAGTGAGTCGCCAAGAAAAATACAATATTCGGTAACTAACCGTCGAGTTAAGGGGCACGAGGCCCAGTCAAAGTCACTGAAAACTTTCAGTTGAAGAGAATAATTTGTAGAGAAAAACAATCATTGCCCAAAATTCTTCTCAAGTAGCGTAGAACCCGTATGGATGCATGATGATGTGAAGTTAAAGGAGAATACATGTGCTAACTAAGTTGTTGGACAACATAAGTGATATCTGAACGAGTTGTAGTGAGGTAAATTAGACGTCCAATGAGACAACGATATATAGTAATATTATAAACTAGTTCATCAAATTGGATGATGGAAGTTCTTCTCATGGGTGTCGAAACAGGTTCGGCAGCCATGAGACCAACATTAGTGAGCAAATCAAGGGTGTACTTATGTTGGAAAATAGAAATACCAAATTTAGTTTTTGCAATTTCAAGGTGAATAAAATATTTAAGGACACCGAAATCCTTAATTTTAAAGGATATGTCAAGATTGTGTTTGATTGTAGAGATTTCAGCAAGATCATTACCAGTAAGAATAAGATCATCCACATATATAAGTATGATAATGAAGGGCTTGACAAATTTCTTGGTGAAAAGAGAATGATCAATTTGGGAGTATTAGTACCTGTGGGTGACAAGGAAGATTGAAAGCTTATAAAACCATTTGCGACTAGCCTGCTTGAGGCAATAGATAGATTTAGTGAGACGACAAACTTGATTGGGGGCATTGAATTAAGATCCGGTAGAGGTGTCATGTAGACTTCTTCATCCAAATCGCTATGAAGAAAGACGTTGTTGATGTCCAATTGTTGAAGATTCCAATCTTGAGAACCATCAATAGCTAAGACAAGCCGAACTGTAGTTAACTTTGCCACTAGATTAAAGGTGTCAAGAAAATCAACCCCTTCAATTTGTGAATACCTTTTCGATACGAGATGTGCCTTGTGACGTTCAATTGAACCATAAAATCTATACTTAGTTTTAAACACCCACATACATCCAATGGGAGTTTTTCTAGAAGGTAGAGAAGCGACGGTCCAAGTATTATTGTCTTGGAGGGCAGTCAATTCAACATCCATTGCCTCAATCCAACAACGAATTTTGAAAGCTTGGTTATAAGATATGGTTTCATAATTGGAAGTGATGGCCATAATGAAAGATTTATGGTGAAGAGACATGTTTTGATATGAAAGAACAAATGACAAATGATACAAAATACCTGAATTTTGTGACGATGTAAGAGCCTTAAGTATTGGACAATCATAATCAAAGAGATGGACAAGTAGTTTACAATGTCATTGAGATTTGCGAGGTCCAACATGATCTGATGGGGCCTTAGAAACAGAACTGGAAGGAAGATAATGATTATCGTCATTTGTCGTGATAGACAAAGTGTCACTTGAACCTGCATTATTGTTATTGGTACAAGGAATAACATTTGGAATATTGGCAGGATACTTTCATGAAACTAATTTTGAAAAAAAAAAATCAGAATTAGGAAAAATGCTTTCATGAAAATGACATTCCTAGAGATGATAATTTGTCTAGAATTAATATAAAAAACAATGTAACCTTTTGCGCGGTTTTTATATTCAATAAACACACAGCTGATGCCCTTGGATCAACCTTACCACGGTGGTCAGTCGATGTTGAAGTTAAACAGAGGCTACCCAAGACTTTAAGATCAATTAGAATGAAACAAAGGAGACCTAGCAACATTTAAAATATGTATATGTTTTAGTTCAACTCATAATTTTGTCACGGCGTTTTGACACAAGAATTTTGATGCAAAATACTAAGGTTATTATAAAACTGTGGCATAATAAATTCAGACCCATTATCTGAACGAATTATTTTTGTTTTGCAATCAAATTGTGTTGAGACAAGAGCAACAAAATTTTGAACAAGTTGTCTAGTTTCTCTCTTATGTTTCATGAGAAAAGTCCAAGTATGTTTAGAAAAATTATCAACAATGGTTAGAAAGTAAAAATTTCCATGAACAAAGGTAAGAGACAAAGGGCCCCATATATCCAAATGAATTAAATCAAAAGAGTTAACAATTTTAATGCTAGCGAGGAGAAATGTGAGTTTAAAGTGTTTAACAATATGACAATAATCACAAACATTACTATTAGTAATTTTTATAAAAGGATGTAACAAGTCAATATATTTTAAAACACTCTAGAAGGATGGCCCAAGCGATAATGCCATATATCAAAACTACAAGTGTTAACAGCAGGTAAACAAGAATAAAAAAGATCAACATAATTATATATGATGAGTAATATAATTACTCTTATTGTTATTTACAAATTGTGAACTACAAACATATTTGCATAATTATTTAGCACTAGATTGACTAGGTATATAGTTGACTAGCAGATATAGTCCACCATAAACTTCATCATATCCAATCATATTGGATTGTTGAGGTTTCTAAATGGAACAATAAAGATCACTAAAAGTAAGAAAACATTGTAAAGAATCAAAAAGTTTTTAACATAAATTATATTGAAATAAGATTCAGAAATGAACAATACATTGTACAAAGTTAGTTGATTAGATAAATGAATAGTGCCAGCAGAAGAAGTAATAGTAATAGCACAATTAGGTAGTTTCACCTTGGAGGGAGTAACACTATGAAAATTAGAAAAAATAAGAAAGCTTATTTGCAATATGACCAGTTGCTCCACTATCAAGAATCCAATAAAGGCAAGGACAAGAATTATAATTTGTATCTGAAGTCGAAGTCGACAAATTGAAACAAGTAGAGAAACAGGACTCACCAAGCATATTAACATTGGAAGCAAGTGGATCTTGTGAAGGAGGTGGATTAGTTTTTAACAAAACAAGCAATTGTTGATATTGGCTATGAGTGAGTGTAGGCCCATCTTGGTGTTACGATGTAGGAGAGTTGGAAGTTGAGTCCTCATTATCTAAAGTATTAGCAAGAGATATGTTGTTGGTCATCGAGGTGCGATTCTTGAATTGGAAGCCCAGAAGAAACCAATGCTTGTATTAACAGGAATCCACCATGTGTCTTCCCCTACCACAAAAAGTGCATAATTTGGTGGAACCACTATTAGAAGATTTTCCATATATGGATTATGATTAGTAGTCGTAAAGAGGATTTTCGGATCATCAAGAATGTCATTGGAGGCAGCAAATTGACTTTCTTGCTGAAGAACTAAAGCCAGAACACCAGAAATTGTTGGGAGAGGATCCATCATTAAGAGTTGTGTTTTGACAGTGAAAAATTGATTATTAAGGAAATCACTTACTATAAATCTTGAAGTATCTTTAGGATTTTAATCATGTTAGCATAACAAGCACATATAGGAGTGCAAATGCAAGTTGAGTTAGGTTGTAATTGTTCTAATTCGACCCATAAACCCTTCAAATCAGTAAAATAAGCAATATGAATATCACAGTAGTTGAGAAGCTCGAAATCTTTGGTAAAGCGATCATTAAGTTTGTTCCAAAGATCCACTGCATTGTCGGTGTAGATAATGCTTTGCAATGGAAGAAAAAAAGAGCGAGTCAAAGTATATATACACATGGGTCTTGAAATAGAATTACAAAATATAAGCAATATACACTTAACAAAAATATAAGCAATATACACTTAACAAAATAAATTGGGTCAAATAAATTGGACTGGACTAATAACTAATAATAATTATGTAATATTAGTTACCATATAACCTATAATAAACTTTTGTTATGTAATTGAATTCTAATTCAATAGTTGAGGTATATTGATCAGCATCATCTTCCAAATTTATCAATATCGAATTCATTCTTTGATATGCTTATAAATAACGCCAGGGGATTACTAGAAAAGTAATTTGTGAATTTAATGGGTCAAAAATATCCTTTATACATAATTCTATTCAATTTGATGACTTTTTAATTAAGGTAATAGTTAGTACAATTATACATAATTCTATTCAATAATTTATTTTTTTGCAAAAAGTACTTATAATTAAGGTAATAGTTAGTACAATTTTATTTTATTTCTAAATAAAACAAACTTTTTTTACTCAAAACAAAGCCAAATGCATATGTTATATTTTATTTTGCCTAATATGGTTAATGTTAACAACTATTTGAAAAATATTTGTTAAAAATTTAATTTAAAAAATACTACATTAAAAAATATATTAGAATTTACATATTAAATATTTAAACATTAAACAATTTTTTTAATTCTTAACGCTTTAAAGTTTTTTTAAATTATTCATTTGAGAAAAAAAATCGATTAAGATAAATTAATATTAAACCGACAAATAATAAAAAAAATATTGATTTTATTAGTCTACCATGTAATTTTTACTTCTATCCTATCGTAACTATCTAATAACTTGTGTTAGAGGTTAATTTAAATTTGTTTACAATATCCATTAAAACATTTATTTATTTTTAAAAAAAAAATGGTTGAAAGTAGAAACTATGAAACTTCAAGCAGAAGCTAGCAAGTGAAGGCTGTATGATCGAATATGCAGCAGGTCTTTGAACCGTATCGGTATCCACTCACAAACAATAATCACATAACCACCTAAAACTCAAAAAGTCACACTCACACAAACACAAACACACCGCTAGCTACACAAATCGACGCAGCAGTGAATTTTCTCTCCCATTCATTCACACTCTTCCAACTCTTCTCTCACACCAAATCCAACAACAAAAAATGGGCACCGTAATCCACTTTTATCACCGTGACAACCGTAGTGTTTATACCATCGACTTATACGGAACAAAAATAACCGTCACCGTTACCTCCGTCGCTTCCGTTGTCAGAAAATGGCTCAGCTACACTCTCTTCTTACGCTGCGAACACGTCCAAATGAAACAACTCGTCGTCGGCCTCGGCGTCCAGTGGACACCCGGCGGCTACAATGCTTCCGCCGACACATTGCAATTATGCGTCGGTCGACGCTGTCTCATCTTTCAACTCTCTCAAGCCGAATACGTGCCGCAGCGTCTCCGAAATTTTCTTCAAGATCCTGACCACAAGTTTGTAGGATTCTGGAACCATTCGGATCTTCGAAAACTTGAGTCGTCGAAGCATGGTTTGGAGATGTCTGATTATCCGTTAGATCTAAGGCTGTATGGTGAAGATTTGTGCGGTGAAAATCTCGCACGTGCTTCGGTGGAAATAATTGTGCAGAGATGCCTCGGGTACGAAGTGGAGCAGAGAAGAGAAATTAGTATGAGTGATTGGAATGTAAAGAAATTGAATGAAGATCAAGTGGTTTATGCGTGTGTTGATGCTTACTGTGCTTTTCTTATGGGGAAGAATTTGAGAGCTTGGAGAATGTAAAATCAAATCGTTCTTTGAATGTTGTTTTGCTTATTAATCTGATGAAAATGCATGTTGAAGGTAATTACAGTGATTTTTTGCTTACTTCTTTTAGAAGTTTACTCGTTTTCCCTTCAATAGTGAATCGGTGATTTCAGATTATTGCGGTTTTTCCTTTTTCTTTCTTCCCTAATAGTCATATCTAGCTAGTTTTTCTATGAAAAAAATTTATTGTTCGGTCAAAAGTAATTATCAATTAATTAGCTAAATTTAATTAATTACTCAATAAAATATTAGGTTATGTTGTTTTTAACTAAAAGAGACAATATTAATTGGTTCAAAATATAGAATATATAATAAATGATTAATTTGTAAATAAATTTTCCAATATGAAACAGCAACTCTTCGATGACCTGGTGTTAGCTTGGGGTAGTTAGACAGTTAGAGGAAAGGGTGTACCTTACTGCCTTATGATTGATTTAACAATCCTATAGAATGTGTTTTAGCGAAAACCGCTTCTGAAGTAGGTTAGAGCTCTGATATGGAAACAACACTATTGTTGCTTTGATCAATTATTGAGCTTTGGTGATGGATTTGTATCATATAGGTCTAGTTTGAGGAGTAGGCTTGCGATTCATCACATATTGGCTTCTAATAAGCCTTTTGCTTTTTAATTTGTAGAGGAAAATTATGTATGCAAGGTGTTTTCATTTCATGTGTATTAAGGCTTATTCATTTTGTAATTATACCAACTTGTGAGTACGTAATCGGGTGGCACTTTGCAACCCTTCATAGAAGATGAGTGTTTTTTTTTTTAGGATAAGTTCAACCTATCTCTATAGACGAGTAGAGTACCCTTTGTATTTAATATATTTTTTTTATGAAAAAACTTAAATAATTTTGATTTTTTTTATAATTAATGAGATTGAGATGAATAAATTTCTTAGAAAATAGTAAATATTACCACAAAAAAAAATCATGTGATTTTCTTAGAAAATGATTGTGAGATTCTTTTATTAACTTTAAATCATGATTCTCACTGTATAATTGTATGATTTAAATTTACCCCTATGAGCTTTTCATATTAAAATTTTCTCCCTTGATACATCTATATTACAATCATTTAATTATTTGTAACTTTAAATTTACAAAAATTTATTTGGTCTTTCATAATTTTCTCATGAATATTTACTATTCTTTCTATTGGGAGTTGAGAATTAATTAATCATTTCGATTTTATTGATAAAATGATTTCTTTAGGCATCAAATTAACTGATTGACACTTTGAACAATTGGATTACAAAAAGATACGATTTTTCTATTAGTGCCGTTCGCTAAGAACATGAAGGCTGGAAAGTTTAGAATAAATATAAAAGTTACACGCAAATAGCCTATTATTCATTCCATATATATGAAAAAATCTTTACGACTTCAAACAGAGAATATTCACTTGCTAGCTGCAGCATTGTAGAAAAATTGCGTGCAAGCTTCAATGAAATATATTCACTTCCCTTGTATACAAGAACTCTTTTTACTTTTCATTTTTGGTAAGCTACCCAACTTAGATCCTTCAAATTATAAGTGCGAATAATTTGACACTTCAAATTTAATCACGTTTGTCAAATTTCATCATCCATCAAGTAATTATGTTAAATAGTTAATATTGTTTAAAAATTAACAGAGATAACGAAAATCATTGATATAATATATAACCTATTATAATATTGAGATGCTTGAGAATGTGAATATGTTATGGTTGATGGTTGTTAGTATTTGCGGTCGTCTTGGAGAATTAAGAACAATTACTACCCTCAAATGAAGGTGATGGCTAGTTAGTTTGACCTAATGAGATAGCCATAATTTATAGTTTCTAAATCTCTAAATCCGAATATACAATTTCTTCTTCTCTTAAATATTTAAGTCTTCTTCCCTAAATCTCTATTTCTTATTTGTAAATTTGAAAAATAAATGGTGATGATATTCCATTCACAAAAGGTAAACAAATTATGATAACAAGAAAGTTCATCAACAATATCAAAGTATAAAAGAACACATGCACTATAAAATGAGACAAACACAATCAAAGGTCTTTGTGTCTCAATCTGGCCCTAATAAAGAACAATAACATTCATGTCAAGATGAAAACTCTCAATATTTAATAATATACTTTAATCATTTGTTAATTTTATCATCATTTATCCAAAGTATGAAATGTCATCCCTATAATTATGAATGTTTTACCGGATCCGCAACAAAGAAGAACCATCAATCTCAACCCACAACCGATGAGTAAAAGTACAATAAGGATACATACTGATATGAATAGGAGTTGATATGGAGCATTTTCCCTATTAATTGTAAATTTCGGAGAACTCCTTTATTTTTGAGTTGTAAATTATAGTGAACATTTTGGGAGAAATGATAAAAAAGAATTTTTAAAAATATAGTTGATATTATGCGACATTTTTTGTGGACAAACTACTTGTGTCACTTAACTTGACTCTTCAACACACTTAATAAAACTTCTTGATAAAAATGGCAATTGGACTAATATAATTTAAATTGATTGAGATTTTTGCTAATTAATTATGAATTTGGAGTTCAAAAATATTAGAATATATATGTTACAATTTTTAATCTTAATTTGGTAGTTTACTATTTTTTTTTTAAATTTCTTTTTGAAATTATCTTAATTTCATCATCCATAACCTCTTAATGATGATGTGTTTTGAATTTTAATGCGTCATAATTTTACCTTTTTGGTAGTTACCGTGTGTGATCATGCTATAAGGTTTTGCTATATCAACTGTCTTGTCAAAAGAACTTTGTACTATGAATGGGCTATATTTAGAAAAGTGTACATAGAAAGAGAGAGATGAAAGGTTATAATTCATAACTTTCCATAAAACCTTATCTTTAAAGTCACTAATTTCAAACCCATATCTTCCTCCTCAGCTCCCGCTTGTCTTGAGATCTATACACACATATTCCTTTTTGCCAATAGTTTTTTCTCCATATTCCTTAGTTACAAATTTGAATTTAATCATACCTCCCTTGAATGAATGATTTCTAATTTGTGTTACTCCATTTTAAATGAAATATAAAAGAAAAAATATTTAAAAAGTTAATTCGTTTAATTTTAATTTTTAATTAAATAAATTATTTTTTTTAATAATTATTTTTGTTTATATTTTATTTATAGGTTAAATTTTCTAAGTGTAGCAAACAAAAATTAAAAGTCATGATATTTGTTTGTGTGTATTAATTAGTGTGACGTGACTTGTGTCTTATGTATAGTTGGATTGATTAATTATGTAGACAGAGTTTTAAAAACAATCATGAATTTAAATTAAAAAAGAAACTAAGAG
>JBBPBT010000659.1:1567211-1584424 GCA_037974875.1 Cicer bijugum | reverse complement strand
TTATAATAATTTATTTTTAATTCTTGTTAGAATGATAATTTTTTTTTTATTTTTCTCTAATTTTCATTCTCGACGTTTTGAATTTTTTTATTTTGTGGATTTTGAATTTTAAATTATTTAAAGATGTAGCGAAAGGGAAATATAATGAAGAGAAAAATGATGAATAGATAAAATATAAAAATTGAATACGAATAAAAATTAATTTAAACTTAAACAATAATTTTCTAAAACTTAATAAATCAATACAAAAATCATTTACTTTTATAATTTATCACTTAATATTGTTACATATACATTAACGTTGTAATGGTTATATGACAATTTTTTATTAAATTTCATTTTTATAAACAAACAATAATATAAAAATGAAGGTTGTAAATAAATTAAAAAGTGGAAATTAATAAAATAAAAATGACGTATTGTATTTGTTATAGGGGAAGTTGGTTCCACATGAAGTTCACGTGGCAAGCATGACAAATGTCGTAGGCAGGCAGCATAACGGGTCTCGACGGCGCTGTCGGTGGTTGACGTTTCATTCTCCTCTCTCACATTCGAAGGTAACAACCGACATGTTCAAATACAAAATTAAGGTCGTGTTTGAGGGATTTTAAGTTTTAACTAAGAACAACCGATATGTTGCCGTATTTGGGGATGTGATGAACCCTCCATGGATTTAACAATACACATCATATTCAACGGTCAAACTTCTGTGACAATATTTCTTCTTGTTCATTCATTCCAAAATCACTCAAATACAAAACAAAAACATTCATTTTCATTTTTGCTATCTAGAGAAGTTCAACACTTGAGTAAATTTAGATTTCTCGTCTTGCTCTTCAACTCGATAAGAGGAGCTTAGAACTTCAACAAGTTCACCTCAAACACTGTATATAATCAGGTCAAACTATGAACCATCATATCTTTGTAATTTGAGGAAAAACACTTCAGTGGATTGAAGAATGTAAATCTTTATAATTACTTTTAACCTCAATTATCAAGTAATGTGAGATTTTTTGTTGTACTCTGAAACAATAGCTTATAATCGATGTTAAGAGATTAAAGCGTATGTCAACCATCATGTGTGCATGGTCGAGACCTCATTAGTTTGTCTCCACAAACAGCACCAATTGTTAAAAATAAATTAAAGTAAGCTATTAGATAGACATAACGAATTACACATTTATGTAATCGATCATTTAAGTATGACATCCTTATAGTTAAAGAATTCTAAAATGAATTTGTAAACATATAGAAGGAATGGTAAATGAAAGACAAGCTGCTCAATTAGTTATTATTATTATTATTATTATTATTATTATTATTATTATTATTATTATTATTATTTCAAGGACATGATACATGTGATATTTCAAAGGGCCTAAAATAATATTTAAAAGGCTCTAAAAGTATAATATAAATTCATGCTGAGAAGGTGAGAAGGGAAAGTGTGTTATAAACTGTATGGACCATGACATACAATTGGTCAACAGCATGCTGATCAAGAAGGTTTTTGGGAGCATCTTTTTTGGGAATTGAGTGAACAAGGGTCCCTTCTAATAAGGTCAACCATAGTTATAATACCTTGAAAAGTTTTTTGAAAGAGATGTTCGAGTTTGAGGCTTGTGATATATTTCGAGACAAAATAAACCTACCAACTCTAAGAAAAGTTATATTATTAGTTTCATGAGACATATTTTTGGCTCACGGGACCTTTTATTATTAGTTTTTAGGTGATAGAAGTTGTGCTAATTTTAAATAATAAAAAAGAGTGTAAGAAAATATGTTGTAATCATTATTTTTAAACATTATATTTTATTCATGAGTGAAAAAACACTTAAATAATTTAATTAAATCAATTTTCAATATAAATGTAAATTTAAATATAATTTAAAAAAATTATAAAGTACGATGGCAAAAATCAGTTTAAGTAGCCAAAATAAACTTTGCTTCCTTCAAGTCATGCTTCAGTTAAGATAAGTTTTATAATACATATTAGTCAAAAGTTTAATAATTAATTAATATAAGTAAAGATATACTATCCAATACGTTCAGTCGTATCTAATTATCTTTTTAGGAAAATATTTAATTATCTTATTATACACACAAAAATATCCACCATAGTGGAGTATGACATAGCAATATGATAAAATGTGTGTATTCCAGTATAAAACTTCATCACATTATAGTTCTATCACATGACATAGAAAAACTTAAGTGGGAAAACAAAAAGTAATGAAAGTTCAAACAAATTGAGTTAGAATAAACATTTGTGCAACGTGATAACATTAATTTGATTAGTGTTATTTTTGAACAGGAAAGTTGATGTAAACTTCAATATTTCAATTAATTTTATATTTCAACTATTTAAAAGAAAATTGATGTAAACTTCTGCCTAAACTTATCAAGCTAACAAGAAAGTTAGTTGTCTTTAGTTGGTAAAAAAAGGTTATTCTTACCACTTTTAATAAAATTAAGATTTAATAATGAAATCATTTGTTTCAAAGTAACCAAACAGATAAACACACACTAAACGATATTTGTTTTTCTGGTTCATACGTTAGAAAAGGTCGAGTTTGCTTTTGAATTAAGACACCCACAAAACAATCGTTGTTAATTATGGGTCCCCATTTGAAGAGTCTATGCCAAAAAAAAAACTTAATTAATGTGCCCAACGGGACAAGCATCAACTTCATGTCAAATCTATATATCACAACAAAGAGTCTGTTTTGGCATATGAACAATAGTGCCACTCACCCAAACTTCTAGACCATATATTCAAATAAGATTTTTCAAACTTTTTTGGCAACGGCAAGAGATCTTTCATATTATATATCTTGGGTTTCCCAGTTTTATATTATTTGGATATTTTTTACAAAAAGTATTAGTAGACAAGTTGACTACATCATGCCATATAAAACAAAGGCATCATCTCAACCTTGACTAACATGGCAATATTAATATTGTATACATAATTAAGCATCCAAATCTACTACCCTTTTGAGGAAAGATAACATGAAGCTGACAACTTTGGAGAGCAATTGAATATGATGTCTTTGTCCTATGTTTATTTTTATTTATTTATTTTGCATAGTTTAGCCAATTTCCATCAACAAATTGAAACTTCAATGTCGGGCTCTAATGATTTTCCCTCTAATCTTAAGAATTTGAATTCAAACAACAGCTTACAAGTAATTAACATTAGCATCAGCAATATAATATTAAACAAGTAAAACCAAATTGCAAGGATCATACCAGACAAAACTTTCCCGTTAATGATACAAATGTTAAGACGTCCTAATCAACATAATATATAAATATCGGACAAAATGGTTCCTATCCTAAAATATACTTTGGGGAAACCGGAACTAAGGACAGGAAGGAACCCATAATTCATCAAAATTAGGAATGGTAGAGATTGGAAGCATAATCTAATCTTGAGTGATTGCTCTTCATGATTACTCTTGAGTGATTGCAGTAGCAGCAGCTTGTTGAGTTCTCCGTTGATGGACATCCCAATTATAAACACGAGCAATCGTAACCTGATAACAAATAGGTAAACAATCAATAACTAAACCTAGTTACTGTATTATAGCCTGTCGAAGAGATTGGGTTATAGCTGTTTGAACATACTCAATGACATTAATGCAAAAATAAATAAATAAATAAATAAAAAGGTGATTTAAGTGTCCCAGATGCATCTATAAGGGTTTTCGTGGTAAACATGAAGCTGGAAGAAGTGAAAATTAGAAGGTTGGAAGTGATGAGCAGAAATCATTATGTGCTCTCTTCATAAGAATGAAAAGAAATGAAGGAAAATGTGCTCAACTGCATTTTATGGTTTGTAGTATGCAGTAAAAACTGTTATACCCCTCCCTCTAATGTTCATTTACTTTTCTATTTTCCACCTACTCGTGTCCTACAACTCCCGTTAAGAACTTCCTCTGAAGGTAGTAAAAGACCAAGGTTTTGAAAAATTTCATCATGCTAGTAATAACTGCCTCTTTCCCTAACTATAAGCTCATTTAAAAAAAATATTGTTCTGTTCCGAAATATAAGCTAATTTATAAAAAGAACTGCTATATATTACAAAGGCTTCACTCACGAATGCGTGGCTGACGTGCTGCTGAAATCTCATCAACATATGAAACCAAGCATATGGATTTTTTATAGAATAAAAATAAATAAATAAGTAAACAAAGATCGAATAAATAGTTTTACTGCAACCGCCTTCGTCAAAGAGGATCAGTAACAGTTGATACTATGAAGTTCGGCACCAACATTAATCCTTCAATTCAAGATTATTTGAGAAAGGAAGTTTTTTATAGGTTTATAACTGTATTAATAAAATGAAAATCGGAGCAAAATGAAAAAAAATGGTAACAGACAACATGCATGCAGAGTTGCCAGCTCACTCGCTTATTTCATGAGAAAACAGCTTCGTACTATTAAGCATTTTCCATTTCTAAATTACTAGATAGATTCACATTTTTATGCAAATATACCCTTAATTAATATTTAATATAACTAATTTGTTTTGTAATTCCATGGTTGGCTATAAATTATCGATACTCCTATTGTTTAACTTAAAACATTAACTAAATGACAATTTAAGAACAACTGTACATCAAATGGATACATTTTTTATTTTTTGATAATATAAATTGGACACGTAAAAAATGCTACCTACTCTTCTGAAACTATGTAGAAATGACAATGTGTTTATAATAAGATACAAAGGTAGTAGTTCAATATAATAAGGTTTGGAAAGCAAAAAGATAGCACTTGATAGTTAGCAATCAGACCTGAGTAATTGTCACCTGGTCCCTTAAAAACAATAGATCAGCAACAAGAACTTCTAAACTGGATCTAGCATTTTCCAGGTTTTTCTGAAGAAGAGCAGTAGCCTACAACAGAAATTCATATTGTACTTATGTAGGGTTCAAATTAACAGAAAGAAAAAACAGAGATATCCAAAACTAACATAGAAGTACCTCTTCTAATGAATATTCTAACATAACATTGGCTCCCAGCCATAAACACACAGAATCAGTTTCTTCTATGGAAGCTCGTGAATATATGCCTTCTGACACCTCAAAATCAGCAATAAGTTCCTGTATCCAAAGTCAAACATAAAC
Organism: Cicer bijugum; assembly: GCA_037974875.1. Lineage (NCBI taxonomy): Eukaryota > Viridiplantae > Streptophyta > Magnoliopsida > Fabales > Fabaceae > Cicer > Cicer bijugum. Next base: position 1,579,289 of record JBBPBT010000659.1, on the reverse strand, counting down.
GTTCTAGTTTATAATACAACAAAAGTTTTTCCCTTGTAGTAAATAAATTTAAATAGTTTCAAATAGTCGTATCATATGGATTATAAATTGATCGAAATGAAATGTTTTCGTCTACACACGAGACAATGATGAGGAATTGATAATCATTACTTAGGGCTCCATAGCAACAGCTGAGCCTTTGTGTGTACGTTGTTGGGGAAGGGGTGTGGATCACTATATGTAAGACATGTTTAATATTGTTACCATTGCCAAAGTATAATGTCATTTGCAATTGTGCTGATAATTTTCTTGCTTGTATTTTAGTGGGCTTGAAGATAAGACATCAAGCACACCAATTTATATTCTGCTTTACAGATGAAACAGCAATTGGAACTGCCTAAACAAGATGCAAAATTGAGATACACCATATCGTCCAAACACTTGGAAATTCACTTAACTCTTCATTTGAGGAAAAACAATTATATACAGGTATATAATGTAAGCCGAGTTATGAAACAATCAACTAATTATGTTTCATGTGGGGCTTGAACATTTGGCATCAAGTACACACATTTATATTCGGCATTACAGATGAAACATCATATGGAATTACCAAAACAAGTTGCAAATTTGAGATAGAGTATAGAACACAATATCCAATAGAAGTATATAAAGGTACAATTCAGGCGGAGTTATGAAATAAAAATAATCAACTAATTATGTTTCATGCCAACTTAAGTTTAGTGGAAAATTATACTGCATAAGCATAATCATAAAACTTGCTGCATGGGACTGGAGCCTAGGCAGTAAAGAACAAATGAAAAAAGTTCAGTGTTGTAAGGAAGAGAATATGATGCAAAAGTGATTAGGAGTGAGTGATTGTCCTTCTCAGTCCATAAATTTTAGGTTTAGGTTTACATGGCAGTAGCCTGCAAAGAGAAGCACTCTTGGGATACTTGTCCCAAAGCAATTTGGTATTTAGAGCCTGAATTCAATCTCTTAGTCTCTTTTGTGTCAATTCACTTTGACTTCAATCTCATTATAGTTCTCTATTCATTGCCTTAACATCTGTGCATGTGACAAACTTCCTAGTTCAAACTCTACGAAGGAGTACGATATGTTTAATGCTCCTGAGGTAAAATCTTTCAAAGGGGGGAATGGAGCAATAATAGATTAAGATTGATTGTACAATTTTCAATCTTAAATTTCATGATAATTATATTATTTAGGATATTGATGGATAAGTTTCCTTAGCTTTAGAGATGTATCATTAAGATATCTAGTTCAACAAAATTTATAATTTACTAAGATTATGTTGTTTAATTAGGGTAGACCTTGTCTATAAATTTAGTTTATTTAGGATTATATTATCTTTTTAGGCTACAAATATACTTAAGGTGCCTTATCTAATGGAGGCTTTAGATTATCATTTGAAATATGATTCTTCAGATAATGTCTAAGTTTGAGTTGGAAGAATACTCCATACTATTTTTACTCAAGAATACTCCACACTTACTGGAGTATTTAGGGTTTTTTCCATAGGAGTTACCTATTCTGCATTCGAATGTTAAATGAATGAGTGATTGCACAAGACATGATTAATAATAGATCCCTTAAAGAGAAAGTTAGAGTGGCACCTACTGGGAAGATATGGTAGAGTCTCATCTTAAACGAGTTGGACATGGGTTGAGAAGACCCCTAAAAGCACTACTAGTAATGAAGGTGGACTGGAAGAACAATCTAATAATTAGAGGTAGAGAGAAACTGAGGAAAGGTATAGGTCGAAAAATTAAGAAGGATTTGAATTAAAATTGATTATTGTTTGATATATGCAGCCAACACCACTAGGTTTCATGTCACACTTATTCTGACACTTTTCACTTGTGCACTAATTTGCAGACAGCCAAGTTCTAAAATATAAGAATTAAGGACAAAATCTAACAAATACAAATGAAACCCTAGCAAATTCAGCATAAACAAAACCTCTTGTCTAGGACTTCGTGATGCAGTGCAAGTTATAAGATATATGAGAAATTAAGACATGAATTTTCTTAACTGCATGTTTAGAACTGCATCTATATGTAGGGAAAATTAATTATGTATCAATGTTATAAGATATATGAGAACACGCAATAAAAAACTATGGATAACTGAGATAATGAAACTACTATTAGGGATTGGGAGTAGAGAAATTCAATAGACAACATTTTCATATGGTATAAACTTGAAATAAGAGATTGAAGGTGTCAAAACAGATGTCACAAAATTAGAAAAAAGAAGCAATCACAGCACTGAATTCCAACATTAAACATAGAGAGCCACTAATTAACTTTTTCATGGAAGAGACAAAAACAGGAAAATGCAATCACCTATATGGTAGCTGTCATGTGCCAATAAGGATAAAAGACACCTCTAGACAAAAGACATGATGAGCCATGAAATCAGTGCTTGTCTATTCTTGAGAAAACAGAAGATCTTAAGGATGTATCAACGGTATTAAAATTATGGTAAACATTGTCAGGGCGGTGCAACCAAATAAGATGCACAAATTTCGGATTTAAGCGGAATTTTCGTAAGATATGATTGTCTAGATATCTTTTATCTAAAAATGATTTGCAACTATAATTTGTTGTAGAAAATCAGTCCTCAAACGAACCTCACCAGTACCCTTCTTAGCTTCCAATGTAGCAACAACATCTAAGCACTTTTCAATATCCGGTATCTTTGCCTGAAAACCACCACAAATAGTATCACTAAAATGTAAACAGAACAAATGGACACACATACACACAGAATGGCATTAGGATGAATCATTTCATGATGAAAACTATTGATCAAAATTGAATAAACATTGTTTTCTTGCTTTAATTGAAATTTTCAAACTTTTTTTTTATGAAATAGCCAATGTTAGTAATTAGTTGTTAATTTTGATAGAGGGGTGCGTTGAACCCATGACCTCCTTGTCACTCTAACTCCCCTAAACCACCTTATGAATTCCAAAATTTTAAAACTAATAGATGGTAATGAAACATTTAGAAAGATGATTGTTATGATTTCAATTAAAGCATTCAGAACCAGCAATTTTTTATTCAGATTATAAAGCCTCGGCAGTTAAGCATGGCCAAAGTACAGAACATTCATCAAATTTAGAATTAGGTTTATATCTTGTTACTGTAAATACAATGCAATTCAGTTTACCTTTAAACCAAACTGTCTAGTCTAGTTCAATACAAAAAAACTATATTGTTGAATGATCAAATCCCATGACACAAGTCCCAAAACAAGAATATTTATTGCATGTTACACCATAAAGAGTTTGCTGCTTGATTCCACCGGCACAAGCCTATACTGGCATAAAAATGTGAAATTCATGCTTGCTCTTTCAGCAGTTGAAATCTTACAACGCCATTGATTCTTTCTAGTCAAGTATAATAAGATATATATTTTTTTTATCTTCAATCAAAATATTAACAAAACAATAAGAACATATAGGTCTACAAGGTAATGAAACCTAGAGATCCCTTTGGTTTCCTTAGTGGGAGGCATCATGCTTTTCTATGGTAGATGATGAAGTATAATATACAGATGAATAAGGCAATGAAACCTGAAGTTCCCTTTGCTGCGCGAGAAGCTTCATTTCAACAACCTTGTATTGCTGAAGTCTACAAGAAATAATGCTCGGTCATCATTCACACAAAAACTTATAAATAAAAGTGAAATCCCCTTTAAATCATGAAATAAATTCACAAAACAGAGCTTAAAGAATGAATTTTTGGTTTCTCATGTGTCTACTTAGTGCAACAGTAAATTGCAAAACCTGGTGTTGCTTTAAAATCAACAAGTAATAAAGATGCAAGCCTTTTCATATGCATAAATTCCATTCATAAAAAATATAAATAAGAAATGAATCAATTATACAAATTGTATACAGTTAATGAATCTAAAGAATGAAAACTTTAGTACAAATTGCAATAATTTCCGAAGTTTGAAATAGGATTCGCATCAAACTGCAATCTAGTCTAGAACAATATCACATTACATGCTACCCCATTCACTAATCCAACAATGAAGTTATACCAGAGACAAAGAAGTAATTTCAAAATTATCATTAATCTAAAATTACTTTATTGAAAACTTAGATTTCAGTCATATTGATTTGCAGGAAATTCAACTGCACAAATTTTCTCACCACTCCAAAATCCAAACAAAAATATTCAGGCAGTAGATTATAAACCACCAATATTGATCCACTTCACCTCATAATCACATTCAGTTGACGTTAATATACATCATTGCCACTTAATGAAAAACTTCATCTCTCATTCAATAGTATTACCTATAACCTATAACCTCCTGTTATTAATTACACACTTGAATCAATACCTGTAAGACTCGATACATTCTCTTGAACACCATATTACATTCCAAGCTTCCTCATTCACTAATCCAACTACAAAATCTATCATTCTACATTGGAGATGCAGAAGTAGTTAACAAAGTTATCATTTATCCTAAATTACTTCCATATGGCATTCAGTCTCTCTTGTTTTGCAGGATAATCACCTATGATTGGTCATGCATGTGCACAAAATATCAACCATTAATTTTTTCTTCAATGATCGATACTACTCACTTTAATCTTGGAAGTGAGTTGTTCACTTTAGAGGAGTCTCATCCCAGTTGAATTTATTATCAATCCCTACCAGTGAATGAAAATCTTCATTTCTCATCCTACTACCTAAAATCTACTATTAGTAATGTAACTTCACATCAATATTAGCAACACTCCACACATTCTTTTGAACAACATTGTCACTACTTCACACCATAAAGTACTCCAATTCAATACAAACCTACATATCATAAAACTTCATAAAAAACTTGCTATAAATTAACTCAATAAATACAACAATTTGAACTTGAATCCAAACTAACTATCCACACTGATCCAATCACAGAAGCATACAAATGAACAAAAAACCTAATATTGAAGAGGATCTAGTAGTAATGAAAACAAGAGGATCCTTAACAATAAAAAAGTAAAAGGGAAAAAGACCTTTCTTGAAGGAAAGCTAGGGCTGAATTAACATCTAGACCTAATTGGTTGAGATAAGTTTGAACATCTTCAACGAACTGAGCACCTGGTATTCCTCTTCGCTCTGTTATCCCTGATGATGAAGACGAAGTAGCCATTGTTCACGCACTGCAATCGAATCGAACAACCAAGACGACGCTTTATTTGTTGTCGTTTTGTTTTGGGCTATCACTCGGCCCATGTTTGACTTAGATTCTAGAGAATATCATGGGCTTGCTTTTTATTAATGGGCCTTGGTTATTAGATGCATGTGAAAGATAGGGAAATATTATTTGTACCCTTATAATTGCTATTCATAGACCCCACAAACTATTCATTAAATTTTCCTTCCCCCACACCCCACCTTTCTGTTTTCATTTTCTAGATCAATCTTAAACTTGAATGATCCAAATTCAATGTCGTTTATTTTTTGTTATATAAATTTCACATTTCTACAAATTAAAGTAGGTCTAATTCTAAAGCAATATATTATCTTGAGTGTTAAAATATTTACACGTAAACTCTATTCTTGGAAATTATTTCTAGCATAGATTTTGACAAAAAGAAAAATTTTATTTGCAAACAAATTTTTTCGTGGATTCTAATCATTGTGAGATTCTTGATAAACTTGAATTCTAAAAGGAACCGATAATAATCTCCTCAAACATGTATAAGATGTAGAAAAAAAATACACAAGACAATCATGATAAACAAAATGAGGGTGTTTGTAAAGTATAAAAAATAGATCTCTCTTATGTAGAGTCTGAGTAGATAATTTGGCCGGAAAACTAAGAAATATCGAAAACATTTTAAATAAAAAATATAGAATTTAAATTTTAAAAATTAATCTAACTACTAATTTACTCATATTAATTTATAACAAAAGTTGCCAACTTTGAATGTAAGTGAAGCATTTTTAAGTCCTCCCCATGTGTGTAATATGGGACAATCAATTTGGTAAAAAGGTGATTGAACACTATCCTCATCGTTCGATTGTATTTCAAACTTGAAACTACCCCATTGTTTGTCATTTCCTTGTCTACAATGTAATCAATAATTGATAATTGAAGTCTACTTATAATTAATATTGAACACCTAAATGGTCATTTGCTTTAAGATTAATTGGCTGCTAGCTGGAATATCTTTTCTTGTTCTTCTTGATTAGGAAGATAATTAGTATTCTATCAAGTAGACAAATTAAACACTATTGGATCTTGTTTGAATGTTAGCTGGAGCCACTGATATAATGCATATATAATATATGGTCAATTATGCTAGCTATAGCAAAACTCATCAAATTGTGAGATAAATAAATATTTGGACCCAAAATCCAAAGTACTTTTCGATGATAAAGACATAAAGGGAGATGAGAAAAAAAATGAAAACGAGTCATTTCGTTTAACATATGACTCAATCATCTTCGATTTTTTTCTTTTTATTTTTTCATTTTTAAAAAAATTTTATAATATTAAAAGTTTTTATCATATATGCATAAAACTTTTATTAATTTTTATGTATTTTACTAATATATTAAATGATTTTAAATTTATATAAAAGTTTACATACACAATTAATATTTGGCACAATTTATATTTGATATTTTAGTTGTCTCATCAGTTAATTAGTAATATAGTATTTATGTGACTGCAAGTTAAATGAGTCTTATTTAGTAAGGTAAGAGAGACTTCTGAATTCAAAGATTTAGAAGAGTATGTCCCATATGTTTTTGGCAAAGTCGAGTTGTTTGGGTTGACCATCATGTTGGGAAAAACCAGCATAAGTTCAAAAGAATCAAGACACAATCACAACAAAAGAATATAACGTGGAAACTCCAAAACCGGAGAAAAAACCACGGCCGCTGCCTAAACCGGCAACCAGAGAATTAACACTATGCGAAAATTGTTACAACACATAGACTTCTCTCAGAGAATTAACACTATGTGAAAATTTTTACAACACATAGACTTCTCTCACCCACACCCAATACCCCAGTACAACCACACTCTTACAAAGCAAATATTTAAACTAAGTCAGATACAAGCTTAAAGTGCTACATGCTGACTGGTGCTGGTGCATTTTAAAACAAAGGACCAAAACCCAATATATAGCATTGACCTTCTCCTTATTCTCCCACACTAAGCGATGTGGGACTTGCAATCAACCCCAACAATCTCCACCTTGATTGTAAGAGTTACAGCTTCCTCCGCTTTCATTGTCTTACCGACAATCATACTCCACCATAAAAAGTACACTTCACTTGGAACTAAACCATCCCAAGAATTTTCTCCACTTGGAACTAAACCATTCCAAGAATTTTCTCCACTTGGAACTAAACCATTCCAAGAATTTTCTCATGTCGAAACCTTGCTGAAATTTATGGTGCAACTCCCATGTTGGCTTCCAGGAAGTTCTTCAGCCATCGACACATCACCACACACCTTGCATCAATGCCAACCAATGCCCATGTGCTGTTCTGAATCCGCTAGCAATAACTTGTCCTTTTTCATGGTAAAGCGGAAATACCATAAGGACAAACTTTATCTCCTAGATGAGATCACCATCATTTCCCAAAACAATGGAGACCTTGCCAGCACTTGTCTCAGAGTCTTTTTCAGATACTGCTCCACCTAGACAATTTCTCTTCACATACCTTGTATAATCCTGATTGTATAAGCACATCCTTGACTTGTACTTTCCACAAGCCAAAGTTGATTCTTCCATCAAACTTCTCTATGTCAAACTTCATAACACTTGAATAAGACATAGCAGCTGCACGCATACTGTAAACTGTGCTCTAGGTAAGTTCCCAGGAAAGAGAGGTGGGTCACAACGGACACGCTTAAATACCAAGTCTTTCCTTAACCAGAACCTCCCCCTAAACAGCACCTTCACAGTATCACCTTTCCCCTAACAATACCAAGGATAATTCTTTTCTGATGTGGAAGATCAGACAAAGCTGCAACCACAGAGCATACTAAGAAAAATTATCCTACCGAACCTCCGAACCTGGCTCTGATACCAGTTGTTGGGAAAAAACAACATAAGTTCAAAAGAATCAAGACACAATCACAACACAAGAATATAACGTGGAAACTCCAAAACCGGAGAAAAAACCACGGCCGCTGCCTAAACCGGCAACCAGAGAATTAACACTATGTGAAAATTGTTACAACACATAGACTTCTCTCAGAGAATTAACACTATGTGAAAATTTTTACAACACATAGACTTCTCTCACCCACACCCAATACCTCAGTACAACCACACTCTTACAAAGCAAATATTTAAACTAAGTCAGATACAAGCTTAAAGTGCTACATGCTGACTGGTGCTGGTGCATTTTAAAACAAAGGACCAAAACCCAATATATAGCCTTGGCCTTCTCCTTATTCTCCCACACTAAGCGATGTGGGACTTGCAATCAACCCCAACACATCAACCTTAGGACATATGTTTTATTGCTCCTTAATGCAAGTACTACGTAAGCACATGAAGGAAATGTCTTTCCATTAGTAGTGCTAGTTTTGTAAGTTAAGCAAGTCGACCTTGTTCTTCAGGCACTTATACAGTAGGACTTGGATCAATCACAACAAAATAGACTTGTAACAAATAGATCCTTAGTTGTTTATCTTCTCTCTTTTTTGCATATACCAAATAGGAGAAAATAGTAGCTTCTTCTCTCTTTCTCTCTTTGATATTTATGTCAATTATTTCTCTTATAACAAACAGACCCTTAGTTGTAGGGTGTTCATAGAAAAAGAGGGTGACGCTGCTAAATGCTAATGAGTGACATTGTATGGAGTCTTGATGTCCACTAGCGCTCTTAGGCATGGCAACAGGACATCGCGGAACTGGATTTTGCCTCTTTCACCATCCGTGTCTGACTAGTCGAGAAAAATCTATATTCATCCTCATTTTTAATGAATGTGAAGTTTAAGCCTCTATTTCCGTCTGCGGCGTAGTTTGAGTTTCTCTGCTCATTCTCACACTGAATTATATACATAAAATAATAAATTTAAAAAAAATGTATATTATAATCAATATAATAAAATAATTATTATTATATAATAATAAAATTAAAAATATTAAAATTATATTTTTTATAAAAAAGAAAATTATAATTTTGATATTTAAAATATATATATATAATTTAAAATTTAAAAATAATAATATTATTAATAAGACATATTCAAGTGAGGTTGCAGGACAAATATTGACCCTCCAAATCTGATACTGTAGTTTAATTTCAGAAAAAATCTAAACTTACAGTATTGTGTTGCACACTACGGCTTACTTAGTTGATCAGATCACATTTCCCCTCGAGCGACCAACCACACATCTTCTCTTTATAGTGCTTTCTTATTTTTGAATTAATGAAAAGAAACCATGATAAAAGATAAAAAGAATACAAGAATAAGGCATGATGGGACATTAAAACTATTATAGATAACATAGATTTTGCATAACCAAGAATGTGAAAGCACATGATCCAAGGTGTTTTACTCAGGTCAATAATTTAATGTCCCTATATTTAGCAGCTATATTTTCTATAGTTCATTATATATAATTAGGGGTCACTTTTGTATCATCTCCATTCACAAATCTCATTTCAGGTGTGTCTTTAGAGCAAAGTGACACATAATAAGAATAAAAATAAATTCAGGGACATTATTGGCATCGTACAGAACATAATTGTCTATTTAACATGTATCTTCAAATTTTATAAAACCTATTTGAACAAGACAATTCGTGACTTCGATCCCTATTGTGCGCAGTACCATTGTTGATTCATATTATTGTTTTACTCTCTTTTGTTGTAAGCCAGATATATATGTGACTGCATAAATTAATGTTGTAAGATGAGTTTTTTAATGTGTGAATTTAAAAATTATTTAAGTCGTTTATTGGAAAATTGTTATATTTTGAATAGTTTTTAATTTTATAAACATTAAAGTCTCATATTGGATTAAAAACATATGTGAGTTTCTTTCGATTATTATATAATGAGTTTCAAACTCTTGTGAAAAGTACAACCAAGTTAGATGCATTTATCAACATTCTTTTTTTTTCCTTTTTCTATTATGCTCAGCTAATTTATGATTCACTTCTCCCCGTTCTTTATGTCACTTCTCTATTCTGCTCGACTGATTTCTGAGTCACTTTTTCCTTTTCTTTATGTCCCTTCAATATTTTACAGTTGAGAGTGGTTGTTAGGTCGTAGTCCCTTCGATTTTTAGAGCGATTGTTATGCCGTATTTCCGTTGATTTTTTAGTGGTTCTAATACCACTATGAGCGGTCTTTGTGTCATAGTCTTTTAGAGATTTTTTGTGTCGTAGTCCTTTTAATTTATGAGTGGTCATAATACCATATTGCAACTGATTTAATCATTATATGGAGAGTGACTTCAAACGTCATATTGAGAGTGTAATTCTAGAACAGATTTCTACAGTACAATGAATTTGATCTGTTTTATCTTAGAGACTCCTTAGTTGATTGCACAATTTGGACAGTGCCGTAAAACGTATTAAAACAAGGGGTTTTGTACCACGCACCCCCCCCCCTTTTACCTCCCACCCCCAGTCAAGTGTAAAAGACCATTTTACCCTCAATTTCATCTATTAAAATCAAAAAAAAATTGACTTTCTTTTTTTACCCAATTCCTTCGAAAGTTTGTAATATCTGAATCTGATCCTACCCACCCCTCGAACATTTCAAACTTCCGAATCTCAAAAGTAAGTAAAAATTTGAATATTTCAAATATTCGAAATGTATGAAATCCCAAATTGTTCGAAAGTTTGTATCATGTTGAAAGTTTCGAAATGGAAGTCTCGAAAGTTTAGAAACATAGAAACTTTCGAAAGTTTCATGGAATTAGAAAGTTTCGAAATGGTTGATGCTCAAAGAAATGAAAATTTTGAAATAGAGGTCGAAAATATGGAAGTTTCGAATGATGAAACTTTCGAAGAATATGAAAGTTTTGAAATACAAAATTTTGCAAAACTTTCAAAATATGTTCAGTTTCGAAAATTTGATATTAATGGAAAGTTTCAAAATGCATTTTTATTAGTAATAAATAGTAATAAATTAATAGTAATAAATAATAATAAATTTATAATAATAAATTTATGATAATAAATTAATAGTAATAATAAATTTGATATTTAATTTCGGAAGTTTCAGTAATTTTTAAAAAAAATTGAAAGTTTCGAAACATCTGAAACTTTCGAAATAGAATTACTTCGAATATTTGAAATTTTTGAAGTATATGTGCTTCAAAAGTTTCAAATTCATCCAAACTTTCAAAGTTTTCTGGAAAAATACACTTCGAAAATTTCATATTTATCCAAAATTTCGAAATTTCTGGAATATTTTATTTTGAAAGTTTGGTATTTTTCCAAAGTTTCGAAATTAGGAATTTTTTCTGCATAATTACATTTTGAAAATTTCCAATTTTACAAAACTTTCGAAAGTTGGGGGTGGAAAACTGAAATGGAAATATTTTTTATAATTTTATACAAATTAAATAAAGGTAAAATAGTATTTAAAAAAAATTGGGAGGTGGGAGGTAAAATTGGGGGGTGTAAGGTACAAAATCCTAAAACAAACGACCTAATCTGCGATCCAATCCAATAATACTTTCAGTGACACAAAACTCAAATATAATAATTAAGTTTTCGAATTTTGTGCGATTTAAATAGAAAGTAAACTTTCCCTAAAAGTTTTAACAATACTAGCATGTGGAAATTTGAATTCAAAAGACTTTGGTCTTTTTTGACTCATTATTATAGGATATATTTGAATAAGAGTCGCTTTTATAATTTTTAAATATATTACATTTTCATGATTCTTTAACCTAATTTAAGATAATAGTTCAATAATTTATTTTAATTTTTATTTAATTTTTTTATTAATTTTAAATAACGATTTGATCATTTATATTTTACAATTTTAATAATATTATATTTTTTACACAAATCCAAAAAATTATCTTTACATAAAACCTTGAAAATTAATTATGTTCCTC
>JBBPBT010000659.1:1520261-1538456 GCA_037974875.1 Cicer bijugum | reverse complement strand
ATATCATTTTCAAAAACAACTTGTTATTTTGTAAAAGTTATACTAAAGTCATGTGCCACAATTTAAACGGAAAAAATCACATTGACAAAAAAAAGAAAAAAAAAACATTAATATAATTTTACCACAGACTATTTCAAAATAAAAATTAAAAGTATGAAAATAAGGAATTATTTAACCATACTTTTCATAAGATGCGTATCAATTGAAAACTTTTATCTAATTATGAAAAGCAAGAACTATATAGCTGATAGATCTCAATCAAAGCGGTGTTTTAAAAAACCCCAAGTATTGGATCGTGTGCCTAGATTTTCATTTCTTATAGCGGATTCTATGCTCTTTGTTTCCGGCTGTGTGGACACAAGGATGACTCAAAATACTGATGTCCCGTTCGGTGACAAATGACAAGGCACCTCAATTTGATGACTGCATCGTCACAATGTTAATAGTAATTTTATTATTTGCTATGGTAAAATATTTTGAACCGAATACATCAAATTCTTATTACTCAATTTTCTTTTGAACCAAAAGCAGTAAATGTCATGGCAAAGCCGATCTGTTATGCTTTTGAGGCAAATTGCAGTATATTTAATTGCTGGTCATCTGGTTTACAGAGCCAATAGTATCTTACGGTCACTCGCAAGAAAGAATAGTGAGATTTGGTCAATCATGTCACGAACCAAGATTAAGTAAAACTGGATCGGCCAATTACTAAACCAAAAGTTTCTTTTCTGATTCCTTTTGTCATTTTAATGCATAAATTTCTAACGTGTTATAAGTCGGAGATTAACCAATAAGACGTCCCAGTTATATCTCAATATCAGTAAACCATATGTGCCCAGCCAGCACTATTCTTGCCAAAGGGTTTGCCGTATGTGTATTCTGGCAACGTGCCAGTGATGTGGTGGGTGTATCCTTTTAGTTTTGGTAGCGTTGCCAGAATACTTGTATAAGACAAATCATGCTTACAATCATACAAGTCAGTGATTGAGAGCACTTCGAATTGACAGCGGTGGGTTTTGAACTGTACCTCTAGATATAAGGTCGTGGTTTAAGAATAAAACAATAACAGTTATATCGTCATGAAAATGCCGTCGAACTTTCTTGTCAATCTGCCGAAGGTCTGAATATCGCATTTCACGTTTTCTAGCTGCTTCCTGCAAGGCCGCCTTGATAAGTCTCTTGGCACTACCCTGCATTAACATCAACACAACTTTATGAGCAGCAAGGCTTTGTGAGAGAGAAACAACAAAATCAACGACCAGTAAAAGAAATCAAAATCACCCTTCAACTCTCATGATATTTCCAGAAAACTTAAGCCATATCATGAAATTATTTGTCAACAACCTAAAAAATCTGTTTAAGTTATCAAGGGAACACATCCTATACTGATGGAAAGATCCAATCTGGTCTGAGGTGAGCTATTTAAGACCAGGTTTGATATTGTCTCACAACAATGATAGGTTCAGAGTAGAGTCCTAGTTACTCAACATCAGGTTAGGAACAAGGCAACCTTCAAACTACTCAACCCATCCTTGCAGGACTTAGTTCAAATCTGCTTCATATTTTCATTTATTTGAAATTTGAAAATATATTTTCCATGTAAAGTGATATATTATTATTAGTTTCCTAACAATGTCCTAAAATATAATCATCTAAAACATCACCGCCTATATTGAGAGAAATTCTAATGTGATACGATATATTTACTCATTGCATGAGTATTTTAGACATCATCATATTCTCATTCTATAAATTTTATTTATCTTGTACTTCAGATCAACTCATTCTTGTCCTATACATGGACCAGTCTTAGTTAAGCAAGGTTTGACCTGATCAAATTATAAGATCAAGTTAGAAAAGCATACTCCATCCTACTTTGTCTCATAGCAAACAAAAGCATAATCCACTATCATATATGACATTTATAAGTAAAAACAAGTAACATAGCAAAATTATAAACTGGTATATATGAATCTCAATAATTAAAGATTCAAGTTATTAATCAAATGACAATAAAAGTGGTTGGCTGTAAAAAACTGTGGTTGGTTACACTAAGTTTAGGTAGTGATTCATAAAATGATCGGGATCCATTCCCTCACTCGCATGATCTGTCTTTTCCACCCTCTATTTGGAGTAACCAAAATTACCAAAAACCAATTTCCAGTTTGCAATTTTGCAGGTAGAGAGAAGTTTAAAACTTCTATCTTCAACCTTATATATGCAACTCTAAACATCGCACATCCATCACTTTTTCTGCCTTCCAATTTAATGTCTCACTTCTAATTATTCTCTGTTCTAGTTGTCTTATCAAAAACATAGTTGGCTCATTATGAGTTTGTGACTTAAGTAATATTTCAATCTTGACAACATTGACAGACACTAATCATTTCACTGTAATATTACAAGAGAAGAGGAGTCATCCTCAGAAGTGGATTCGATTGATGGGTTTAATTGAGCTCAAAACAAATAAAACCAATGCATTTTGTAGTAATATAAACTGAGTTTACGAAAAGTAAGTACCAAAGTACAAAAATAAGTGCTGCAAGAAATAAAAATCAAAGTAAAGAGTCTTACCGCACGTGGATTTCTGTGAACAATATCAACTGCTTGATCATTATTCAGGTGCTCCCATAAACCATCTGATGCAAATATAACGAAGGAATCATTTGGTTGGAGAGGATGAGAAATAATAGATGGATTAGCAGACAAGATAGGCATGTTCATTGGTTCAGGAAGCCTGAATTTTGCATTAATTGGTTCCCGATTAAACTGCGCATGTTTCATATACACGTCGCCTATAGATCTAGAAACCTGCACCAAATATCATGGAAGTAATGATGTGATATTGTGATTAAACTGGTGTGTGGAAAGCAACACCAACAAATAAGATAATGGTTACAAGAGTTACTCGGAAAAACTGAAACATTTTTCATAAATCAAATTCAAATTGCAGCACAGGATTATACTGGAAAAACATATTTAAAAGCTTCATTGATTGCCACCACATTCATTTTTCTCATACATAACCGTGACAAAAAGGCAAATAGCTTCTTCTGTTTTTCACAGAAGCCATACCTGAAACCAAGTTTTACCAGCGTTCTAATAAACAGAACAGCAAGCTGAGTAAAAGCAGATTTCTTTTAGAAAAAAACATAAGGACCAATTAGTTACATTTTCTGACAACCAACTTCAGAAAATCATTTCAAGTCCCTGCACCCATCTCATGTTCCTTTTTCTTATCTTATCACACCCACCATAAAATAATTTAAATTTTTGTAATAAAAAATAATCTTCTTTCAAACTTGGAACATATGATTAGTGTTGACAACCACACCCATTGCAAATCATAGGTGGCAGACTGCTATAAACACTCATTGCTGCAAGCAATCTCGTGATATCAAAATTGTGGCTATGTAGTGAATGGCAGACAGCTCAGCGTAGCAGACGACCCCCAAAAGAACAAAAATCAGAATTTGAGAGGCACACAGACAGCTGAGGTCTGAAACAAACTAAGCAAATGAATTTTATGTTTTATTTATGGGAGTTTCTGAACTTGTCATTTGCAAACTTGAATATGAAAAAGACACTCAATAACATTTTTATAGCAATGGTATGGTATGCGGCAATTGAAAGGCCAAATGAACAGTTTTTCCTGATACACTACATGGGATTATCGCCAGTCATCACTCACTAATACACTTCCCATGTCTATCTTCACATCTGTTATATGGAACTATATGCCACAGCGCTTAAGCAAATTATAATGATTAAACTTGTGAGATAGAGATTCAGTACAGCAAGAACAATTTGTTACTTTTCTTTTCTGAACCAACAAACAATTAAGAAGGAAATAGAAGAGAATTATTGTATTATAAATCTTCTTGAAAAAACCACTTATTTACTTAGGTAGAGGAATTATATTGCAAAAGATAGTGAGGGTGGGAATAAGAATAGATAGCATGAGGAACACACACCAATCTATTATCCTATAATCAAAACTCAAAATAAAAGCTCCTTCCACACAGCAATTCAAGGAGAAAACACAGTAATGAACTAAAGCAATAAATAAATGTCTAATAGGCCACCACAACATTCAATGATTCAACAATATAAAATTTACCTGAATAATTCCTTTTACTCTCCACACTCCATGCTTGAGAACAACAATCTGAGGATCATGAGGGTGTAACTCTCTAAGTTCCTGTCTAACAGCCTCGAGATTTGCATTGTGTTCAGTAGACAGCTGAATAGCCGCAACCCCACCAGTATTCCCAACTTTCTTCCCCAACACAACACGAGAATCTCCCACATTTGCGATAAAAAGCGTCTGCTGAAAAATCACTCCAACCAAACAACAAGTTCCAGTAGTTGCAACTTGTGGTCGAGTATTCCATAATTCAGAAACCATGGCAGTAAACCCTTCTTCAGTTACACGAAACGCCGCTTGAATCGTCTCAGCGGTCACAACACCCTGTGACTCACTCGATACCGCTGCACAATCAATTCAATACATCTCAATAACAACAACCATTTCAATCATCACATGAAAAATCAACAACGCATTAACTACATTCAATTCAAACCTACCATAAAGAAGAAGAAAAGACTCATACGCAATTAAACTTATTCAAAAACAGTATCAGCGTGCAATTTTTCAACTACTATTGAATTATCATCACGTGAAAAAAGCAAAAAAAAAAAAATAAATGATCACGGAAAAGCGAATACGTGAAAATCAAATCAAATATAAATAACGATAACAAATTGAATTGAACTAACCCTACATAAGAGAGAATAAAAAAAACCTTGAAAATTTCGGAACAAGTGATCGCAGACATAACGCGCAGCATCGGGACCACCGTGACCGTCGTAAACGCCGACGAAGGTTCCAAGCGGACCGGATTCGATCTGACTCTGATCTTCAAGGATTTGATTTGCTTGAACAACGGCCATGGAGAATTCACCGGAGCCATACCTACCGAAATCACGAAACCAAAGCAATCCGTCTCTACCTTCTCTTCCGACAATGCCTGATGAAGAAACGTCACCGTGCCCGAACGGCTTCCAACACGGAGAGAGAAGATTCATCAATTCCCGAAGCATCCCACATCTCTCAGAAACCCTAACCCTAATACACCCAACACCGGAAGCTATTCCAATGGGGGTGGTGCTTGGTTTGAATCTCAAAACGCAATAATAGAGAGAGAAAGAGAGAGGATGGTTAAGGGAAGGTTATGGAAAAGGAAAGGAGGAGTGCGCAGGTTAAGAATGAGGCGCAAGTTAGCGAGAGGAAGAGGGTGTGTTCGGTGGTGAAGGAACAGGAATGGGCTCGTTTTCTTTGTCGGGAAAGGATGGTGTGGGGAAGCCCTTGTTGCGTGTTCTTCTTTTCAATCTCCTTTTTTTAATAACAGAAATATTAAAAAGTTGTTTTTGGTGAAAATACTTTAAAACTTACCACCATCGCCTATTTTTCACTTCCCTTTGAACAGACTTTTGGCATTGTTTTTTTTTTTTTAAGAATAATTTTGATGAACTTTTTATATTTATATAATTAATTTTAAAATTAAACGATTATAATTGAAAGTTATAAAATGGGACAATTATATCACACTAGTATCGAGTAAAATGGGACATGGCATTGGAACATGAACAATTAGAATCGAGTAGCATTATTTGATTTAGAGTCAAATCATTGTTCATGTGTGACAATCTTACCATTCCACTAGTGCTCAAGCCATCTTGATATTCGTCTCAAATTTAGAGAAATGATTAAAAATTTAGAGTTTAGTAAAAAAGATAACTAAAGTTTAATAAAAAAAATTGTTCGTGCTAAAATTTGAATTTCAATCTTTTAATTGAGTTATCTCCTTTCTAATAATTTTAGATATAAAAAGAATTGAGAGATATGAAAAAAAGGTAAATGATATTTCACCCTAAGAGTAGATGATAATTGTCTACAATTACATCTTTTCATTCTACTGTGTTATTGATTTTTACACTCTACAATTTGTAGGTGATGCATAAGAAGAAGAATTAGTGCACTCTTATCATTCTTCTTTTTCCTCTTATCATCCTACTTTTTCATTTGTAGTTTTATGTTTGAATCATAAAAAATATTGAAAATTAGGTGATTTACAGTGTATCAATGTTTAAAGGAAAAATAAATATTGCTTGTGTTTTAAGACATCTATATTTATTTTTGTTGTTTTTTGTCGAACTCACACCAATCAAATTATTGCATAATCAACGAAGACAATAAGACTTGTGAGCTTATACTTCTAGAAAAAGACATATTATTATTGATGTTTCAAATATTTTTATATACTGGTTCACTATAAACCACTTATATATCAATGTGACACACTATGAAATTTGCTTCAGTACTCTCAATACTTTGAATGGACTTTAAATGGACAACATACATATGATTAAACCACTTTTAATTTAACTATTGATCTATTAAAATTTTTGTCTGTAAGTATATTTCTCAGTTGTTTATGAATACAAAAGTCTCACATGAATGCTTTCTTTATGTTGAACGTAGTGAAAAGACAAGAAATGTATGTTTGAATTGAGTTTTTTAAATCTTTTCTAAAATTGGGTTTTATAGAAATTATTTCATTAGAATATATGTTTAAACATTGTTTTGAAGAAGAATACATAAACTAAATAGTAGAGAAAAAGAACATCAACAGATGAATTTTTACTCATTAATTGTCAACCAGATAGTTAGTTTAGTCTATTTATCCTAAATGATTTCTACTAAATAGTCACACAAATCAACCACCACAAGAGTACACTCTAGTATTTTCAATAGTCTATTTGTTGTATTTTATGTGAAATGTTTAACTATAAAAGTCAATAGTGGCTAAAGAAAAAAAATAAAAGAATATACTATCAAATATTTGTGGTAAATGAGAAACTTCAACACGTATAATTTTTTTCCAGCAATCTCTCATTGTGTATGATGTTATGACTATAATAAATCTTCAAGTGAGAAAATCTAAACTCTAAGTTTGTTGTGAATTTGTTTCCTTCGATGACATTGAAAATTAAGATCGGAATTCACCAAAAATTGCAAAGAAAGCACTTGCAGTAGCAAGGCATGCTTGGTTTAAAGTTCAATATAATCAAGATAAATGGGATATGTTTTTAGACTTTAGAAGAATTTGGTCCTATTCGGGATGAAAATATATACCGGTGCTTCCTTACAAGAAATACACTCAAACTGGATTGTGAGATTTTGAGAGTATCACAAGAGTATGCATTGAAGAAATTATTTTTTGAAAAAAAAGGAAATAAAACTAATATATTAAAATTTGGATATTTTATCAAAATAAATGTCATATAATGTTGAGAAGTATGATCAAACTCAATAAAATAAATAAATAATAGAATTTTAATTATTTGAGATTCAATAAAACTAGAAAAATATTTATTACAATTAATATAGAATGCAATTTATAAAAACCAAATTCAACTAACAGACAATCAATATTAATCAATAGATTAACTACTTATAACCAACTCCTAATAATATAGAATGTATTTATTGAAAATAATCAATATTTCTCTTTCTTCTATTTTTTCTATCTTTCTATTTACCTATCAATAACTTAAATTTATATTATTTTTCATCTCTTTCTGTCTTCAATTACACGCTATCTGTTTGTAACTTCTCTTCCAAATCAAACACACCAAGTTGAGTATAAAGAGTGATTATTTCTATTGTGCACAACTCATTTAAGTGCTAAACACAATACTAATTTCTATCATTAGATTGTAAAGTTAACCAAATATAATAATACACCTTCCACATTAAATCCATTTTGGCTTCTTCCCTCAGAATCTCTCTGTCCTCTCCCCAGATCTTGTGATTAGATTCACATTCAAATCAATTTTTCTCTCCATAATTTAAGAATTAATACATTTTTTTTACATATGAATTAATGATTTTCTCTAATTTGTCATAAAAATTCCAATCCTAGTTGTGTATCAAGCTTGTAGGAGTTGCGAAACATTTATAGGTGAAACATCATATGCATCACCATTTAACAAACGTTTTGCGATGATAACATTAACAGAATCACTAGGATGAAAAGTGTCCCAAAAAACATATTTAGATCGATCCACACAAATTTTTGAATAACCATCACATGGAATTAATCCTCCAAATTGACCAGCAAGGTGACAACAAGCAGAATTAGGATTCTCAAAACCTATTTCACATAAAAATAATTAGTTATTAAAAAAGGATCATGCAAATTTGAGTACTTAAAATAAAACTATAGGACATAAAAAAGTTGGAAAAAATATTAACGTTACCATATTTATTGTAATTGATGATGATATCTTCCATAATGTGATAAACATCAGCATAAACAACTAATGAACCTTCTAAATTGTTCCTTAGTTCTTCAATTAGGCTCTTCAATTGGGTGTTAAATAATTGAGCTAGTTGATTAGGAAATGTGACACACTTGTTTCCAGCTTGTGGGTTAAAATCTCTCATATATGGTATACACCCAATAGGCCCAACATTTACCACAACCATTTTTCTTGCTCCTAGATTGAACAGCCTCTGTAGAAGTTGCAATATTATATGTAAGCAATTATCAAAGAAACTATAAATATAAATATGTTTAAATTCACTTTTGATCTTTCCATTGTGTGAGTATAATTTTCCTCTTTCTTTAGTGATTTGTCTCCTAAGTTACCCTATTTCTAACTCGACAATTACCTGTTTTGGAAAATTAAAATCACACAATGGTAACATTTGGAAGATCACTAGTGAATTAAAGTCATTAATATAATATAATAAAACTTTGTGGGTTTCATAGCAAAATTACGGTTAGTTGTACTCTGAATGTTGAGATCATGATGACAACAAATGATTTTGGAGACAACAACTCCATCTCTGGAACTGAGAGTGGAGGTGTCAAATAATTATCAAGGAAATCATTTGAGCCAAATGCTACTGTGAAGAGAGCATTCTTAAGCAAATTGAGAGTTGCAGGAACACCAATTTTGTTGATGATTTCTTCTCTCGTATTTGCAAAGTTATCAATCTGTGCATCGAAGTTGATTCGACCACCCTATTAATCACATCAAGATATAACATATTACCATGTATTTTGATCGCATATAAACCAATTATGAGACTATTTATGTTATAATATTTCTCTTAAATGTTGGTCATGATGTATAAAATTAATATTTTAATATTTTGTTGGTGAAATATAAGATGGATTTATTAGGGGAGTTCTACTGACACTCTCTTTCATAGTATTATCGACTTAGTTGAAATTTAAATAAACCCCTCTAAAGTTAAATTTTAATCGATTAGATTGTGTGTTGAGAATAATGTATTAAAAAGTACGCTACTAACATAATTTTTATTGGGGATTCATTTAATAAACTTTGTGGTACTAATTTGAAGGATGTGATTGTTAAACTGAAACAAATTAAACTGAGGTATTGCTATCGAATGTCTTAAAAAAATTGTTTAAATTTCCCAAATAAGGTAATTGTTTATTGGAAAGTTAAATAGATCTCTTCTCCATATATTAAATTCGCAAGTTTCCATGAAACAGTATTCCATTTGGACTAATTTATAAATAAAAATACATACCTTTATGCTTATTAAGGATGATATATATAGTCAAGTACATTTGATTTTTATTTTATGTTGTGTAAATATAAAATATATTTCTTAACTCACTCCTAAGTCCTAACTACATCGGTCATTACCTCATAACACTAATGAATTAATTTAAAAATATTATTGAAATAATAACATTTATGATAAATTAGTTGGCATTTACTTAAATTTGGGTCCTAAATATTATATTTTACTTATAACTTATATATGAATCTAGATGAAGTATTTTCAGAACAAAATGGTAGTACTTTTCTTATTTAATACTTAGATAAAGAGAGTCTTAAAGTGGTTTGAGAGAAATACAAAAATTTGAGTGATAAAAAAATTATGAATTCGATTTTTTCTCTAGAAAAAACTAACAATAAATTATTAATATTGACTATTAAAAATAAAAAACACCATTAAATAACACTTTCTTATGGAGGTAAATTTTTGAGTGTCTATTAAAAAGAGTTCTTGTGGAAGTACTTTTACTCTCTCTCTCTTCATTTTTCATTTTTTTTGGATCTTATATAATAGATTGTATTAAAATAAATTAACGTTGTTAAAATATAATAATAATTATAAATGAGTAATGTGAACACACACGATTCACTTAAGATCTGCATTTAAACACTAAAATGTAAGAACTACATGTTCTTAGGACCATCCACAAAGAAGGGTGTTTCGCTTAAGAAACATCATGTCAGATAAGCACACCTGGTGGAGTTGGACAAATATATACTAATATAGATATTCAATTTACTTTTTTTGCAATTCAATAAATAATATTAATATAAATAAATGATGTTGAAATATAATGATATAAAATAAATGATAAGATCGATTTAAATTTTTTAAAAGTTGGATTGAAGAGACTAAGTATTTATTAAACACTATAACTAAAAAGTTATAAAATGAATTATATGTATACACGAAATGCATTTAAACACTTAAATAAGAAAACTATACAACGGAAAGAGTATTTTTAAAATTTTCTTTATGATATGAGTTAAAGATGCTCTCTATATATTTTTCCACCTAATGAAAAGACTCTTATTATTATTTTTATTTTTTTAATAGAAGACTCTTGTTATTATTGTAGTGCTCAAATTCTGTTTTGTATTGAATTTTGAACCCCCAATAATTGAACTAGGAACTAGACAAAAAATAGAGACAGGGTGAAACAAAAACTTACAAAAATGTGACCAGAGTAATTGAGAATTCCAGCTGCAGCAGAAGCATAATTGACACCCTTTAAAATCACTGATCCAGAAGTAGTAGGAGACAAGTAAGGAGGAGAAAAGCCTAGACCCAATTCTTGCTCTGATATAGTATAGTTAAAAGAGAAATTATTAATATTAATACTTTCATAACTTAAAGAAAATGTAAGAATTTAAAACAAAGTAACTCTTACCTATAACATCCAAAACTGTTCTTCCATTGCAAAAACGACCAGTGGGCATTCCAAAATCAATTCCATAAGGGTAATGATTTGCTTTGGCAAGTGAAGAAATGTAATTGTTGTTCCCTACATCGAGCAAGGAGTCCCCAAAAATAAATGAAGCTTGGATATCATATGATATGCTAATCTTGAAAGAGAGCAATACTATAAAAATCCTAAGCATGATACCCAATATGAGTGTTTTGCTCAAGTAAAGACTCATTGTAGAGGAAATTTTAGAAAATTATTGATTGCATCAACTTTTGAAGTAGGAGCTCCTATTTTCTTTGCTTTCTCTGCTCCAATGATCTTTCATAATAATAATACCTAGCCAAAGTACCCGTGACCTCACATAGTTACGGGTGTGTGACTGAAGATCAAAATTATTTTTTGTATGTAATTTAAAAAAGAATGTAATAACTTATATAAATTGTAAATATGTTTGGAAAATTAGAAGTAATGGGAGATGAAAATTTCTAAAATATGACTGCACAATTTTTTCCCATTATTTGATGTATATCTAAACTAAAAGTGAAGCAGATAAGGTTTAAGCATAATTGTAAAGATAAAATTTATTAAATATTCAATCACATCAATGATAAATTTATTTTGATAGTTCAATCTCATAAGTAATATCTTATCTTAAGTATTATAGTTATTTTAAATTTTTTGTCATTGAAAACGTGTCTTATATATAATAGTTTAATCTCATAAGGAATAATTTGTTATGTGTATAATAAAAACTCGCCTTCCACATCCACTTATCCTTAATAGAATCACAAAACATGGATTTCTATCCTTAATTGTTGTAACAATCATAAGTGAAATCGTAGTAGTCATGTCATCGATCTTGCATATATCATTTTTTCACATATCTCTAATTTTCAAGAAAGCCAATGTTGTTGATTATTCCTTTAATATCACTGCAACCACACCATGTCCAAATCGTAATAGCTCGAGAAAATAAAAATAAGCATTGAAAAATACATTCCTCCTTAACCTCGCAAAAGGGACAAGTAGGAGAGTTTCTCACCCCTTTATGGAACAAAACAACACAAGATGGGAGTGAGTTATGGCAAGCTTGCCACAAGAAAAATTGGACACTAGTCGAGACGTTAAATTTTCATATCTAATTCCACACATCTTGGGAAGTCTTTATGATACTAGGAGAGATAAAAAGTGATATCCGCTCTTAATTGAGTGTCATAAAAAAAATTAGACACTAGTCGAGATGTTAAGTTTTTCAAATCTAATTTCGCACATCTTAAGAGGTCGTTATAATACTATGAGAGATAAATAGTGATACCCACTTTTAATTGAGTATTGTCCATCCAAAATCGTCTTCCACACTCACATGTCCTCAATAAAATCAACAAAATATGGCTTCATCTCCTTAATTGTCATAATAATCACCGGCAAAAGGGTAGTAGTCGTGTCATCAATCTTGCATACATCATCTTCCCGCAAATCTCTAATTTCCAACCCCAAATAATCTATTGCAATGTCGAAAACAGTGTCGTGCAAAGGTGACAACACCAAAGTCATTGATTGAATATGTACTTTATCAAAGTTAATTTGTAATTTTTACAATGTCAAAGTTATTAATTGAATATATATTTGATCAAAGCTAATTTGTCAATATAAACCAAACAAACATCTCAACAAGGCAAGAAACAATGTTGCACTTGAAGACAATCAAAACAATGTCGGCCTTAGAGGATGAAATCGTAGGCAAAATACAAAAGAAAAACAAAAGGTTTAAATATGTCTTTAGCTCTTGCCATTATAACCTTTTTTGATTTTGATCCTTATAAGTTTTTTTGTTTGGTTCACATCACTGCAAATAAAATTTCATTTTAAAATAGTCTTTCAATTCAATTTTTATTACAAAAACTTTAACACTGTTTTAAAATGTTTTTTCAGAAATGGGGACTATGTTTTGCACTAAGATAAGCTATATGAAGGCCAATTTTTGTTCCTTCATCCATCATCATTATGCAATTTCACCACTATTCTTTCTTTTCCATTTCCCTTTCACTCCACCTTCAACTTCTTCCTTCCTCAACATTTACACTAGTTCATCGCCACTGTGCTTCCTTTTCCCTTTTCCACCATTTTCAACCATAATTCCATCTTCAACAACCCCTCTCTTAGCGACGAAATCTCGTCGTTTAACCTGAGTGATATCCTAACACCAACGACTGGAATTCTTGATTGAATTGAAAATGTCTTTGTGGATTTAAATTTGGGTGTGATGAGGTGTTGTTGTTTTGTGTTGACGGATGATGAGTCTCGATGATCTGTGTAGGGTGGTTGGTAGATTCACGACGGAGTAGTTTCTGTTACACATTCTCACAAACACTTTGTGGGACCAAAGACATATTAAAAATGTTGGAATTTTTGTATCAGAAGTTGGACGTAAGAACTATTTTAAATTGAAACTATATCTACAAGAATGTGAACCAAATAAAAAAAACTTACAAAGAAAAAAATAAAATAGAATAAAAAAATTATAATTGCAAGGACCAACGGCATTTTTAAATCAAAACGAAATATATGTGAAAATCACTTATTTAGATAAAATGAGATAATTTTTTATTTTATAGTGGTGGTTCTGAACCTAAAAAAAAAAGGCTCTAAAGAACTCTCTTTAGTGGATGATGAAGAAGAGAGGAGTGAGGAGGCTAATTTTTTCATAAAAAGTACCGGACACAAAAATATTAGATTTTTACCTTCTTAGTCACATGCATTTTCATTTTTTTTTATATTGATTTAAGATTTTTATTTGAATCCGTTTAAATATGATATTTCTATTTAGGAGATTGTGTCTTTTTTTCTACACAATTTAATTAGTTTTTAAAATTGTAGGATTGTATCACTTTAGTCTTTCACATTATCAATATTTTAAAATATTTTTTTAAATTGAAAAATATTAATCAAATTTATCCCATTTTTTAAGTATAAATTTAACATTATTGACTTACTTTCAAATTAAATCCTAATATACAACTTTATAATGTCATTCTAATCTCAACAAATATTTACGGACGGAGAAATTTAATTTAAATTTTATAATTTCAATAATCAATTTAAAATATCAATAATAATATGAGAGATTAAATTGATATTCTCGTATCTCCATTTATATCTCATTTCTGTTTTTACAATTCATTATATGTCCAAAAAATTGACAAAGCAATAAAGTTAAAAACTTAAAACAAACAAACTTTTTACATGCAACCAAAAGGTCGAACTTCTGGACGCCCTCCAATATAGAGATGACCGTGTAACCAACCTTATGTCCTTTAATTCATTAGCACTCAATTTTACCTTCCTAACATCTTAACTCCAAAAATAAATTAATCTCTTAATACCACTTATAAAAACCTCTCATTTTACTTGTGTCTCACACACAAAATTAAACCAAGAAACCTCAAAATCTAATAACCACACATTTAATTCTCAACCCTTCTAAAACATGGCTTCTAATTCATCATGGTTGTATCTTTCTCCTTCAACATTCACAATGAAAATTCTCATTTTTGTCTTGTTTTTTGTACCATATTGTGCTCTTGCCTTTGATTCACAAATAGTCATAGATTCTCCTATGTTAACACAAAAGGTTGGAACAAATCGCACTATTAAAGTTGATATCAATGGAAATGGGGAATTTAAATCAGTTCAAGCTGCAATTGATTCCATTCCTGAAGGAAATTCTAATTGGGTCATTATTCATATTAGGAAAGGAGTATATAGGTACATTTTTTTAGTACATAATAATTTACATGTATATATTTTTACATTAGTCAATGTTTTGTCATTAATTGATCACATACTTGCAATAAATCAATAAATATGCTATCCAACCTATCAAATAAATTATTTGAGTAAAAAAAATTAAAGTAATTATATGAGGACATTAACTAATTACTAATTATTTGTTATATTTTGATTTTGATCATGTGAAGGGAAAAAGTGCACATTCCAAAGACTAAGCGTTACATATTCATGAGAGGGAATGGAAGAGGAAGAACTGCCATAGTTTGGTCTCAAAGCTCTTCTGACAATATAGATTCTGCCACCTTCAAAGTTGAAGCCCCCGATTTCATTGCTTTTGGAATTAGCTTTAAGGTTAACACTTTTTTCTATATATTTCAATATTGTTCAACTTTATATCTACTAATTCATGTGATATTTACTTCCATTTTAAAATTTTGATTCTTTTTCTAATGGATGAGTTCTTGTAGCCAGAAAATGTTGAATTTACCAATAAAAGTTAGAGACGGATAAAATAAAATCGTTTTCAAAATTTAGGGTATTTGACACTTGTAGATTGAATTATAGACATTTTTTTTTATCTATAATTTCTGTAGATATTTAACTTTTTCTAATAGTAACTACTACTAAGACTATTATTATTATTATTATATTACTATTATTATTATTATTAATATTTTGTTGAAGCTATAATTTCCTTTTTTTTGATGTTGTTGCATTTCAGAATGAGGCACCAACAGGGGTTGCTTATACTTCACAGAATCAATCAGTGGCAGCATTTGTGGCAGCAGACAAAGTAGCATTTTACCATTGTGCATTTTACAGTACACATAACACACTATTTGATTACAAAGGTAGACATTATTATGAGTCCTGTTACATTCAAGGCTCCATTGATTTCATATTTGGTCGTGGCAGAACTATCTTTCAGGTGAGTTGGTCTCTTGTCTATTTTCTATCCTTGTTTTTCATAGTATTAAATATTATAACTTAATTTCTATAAATGTCTGGAAAAACTTTTTATCCTATCTATAATCTGTCACATAAAAAAAATTGACTTTGATTTTAACTACTCCTAAAGTCAGAATATGATTAATTGTGACTTATTAATAATATAAGTTATTTTCACCAAAAAAGTATATAGAAATTAAACATAAAATATTATTATTGAATAAACGGTGAGAGAATTATTATATATTAATAATGTTTATTGATCATAAACATTAATTTTAATGCAGAATTGTGAGATGTTTGTGGTTGACGACAAGAGGATCCATATTCGTGGGTCAATCACAGCTCAAAACAGAGAAAGTGAACATGAGATGAGTGGATTTATTTTTATCAAAGGCAAAGTTTATGGCATTGGTGGGGTGTATTTGGGAAGAGCTAAAGGTCCTTATTCAAGGGTGATTTTTGCTAAGACATACCTCTCCAAGACCATTGTCCCAGAAGGATGGACTAATTGGAGTTATGATGGCAGCACAGAGTAAGAAAATTAAATTATCACCAATTTATCATCCAACTAAAAAAATTGAATTAGCAATCAAAATTTATAAATAATAAAATAAAATCGCTCTAAATTTAGTGACCGATTAAGAGACGAATTTTATATGTATAATGGTAAAAATTGATATTGAATATTTGTTATGTGTTGATTTATAGGAATCTTTACCATGCGGAGTACGAGTGCCATGGACCAGGAGCTACATCGGAGGGACGAGCACCTTGGTCGAGGCAGCTTAAAGACGAAGATGTTGCTTCATTTTTATCCGTTGATTACATTGATGGCAAGAATTGGTTGCCGGCGTGGCTATAATCATGCTTGTTGTGTGCAAATTAACTCTCAAATATGGAAAATGATTAATATGATCAAGATCTTAAACTTGCCCAGTTGGAAAATTCACTATTTTTACTTTCTAATATATACTTTAGATTTGTATAGGTATAGTTTTTAGATAGAGTCCAAGATGTTGTAAAAGTAGGGATGAATTGTATCAAATCAGAAACATATATGCCATGCACTTCCGGTGTTAATTTGTTGCTTATTAATTATTGTGGAATTTTCATATCGTTTACTTCCATAAAGATAAAACATAAGAAACTAAGTAATTAATAAAAATCGATTGAAAACACAACATATTAATAAAATTAAGACTTATTTTATTAATATTAGTCCGTCTTGATCGTCAAATAAAATATTTTATTTAATTAAGTACGGATATGCATGTTCTATGATTGGATCCATGAATCATATGATAATAGAAATTAGTATCCACTTTCACCTCCTTCAATGTTGCCACCAACACCACTTCCAACTCCTCCTACACCACCTCCGTTCCACCACCAGCCATCTTATAACTTCATTTCGTTTTCAAACCAATTCAATTTTTATACTAATCACTTTAAATTTTTAGCTCACACTAATGCCATATATAGGTTTCGAGTTGGTGGGAATAAGCTTATAAATATTAATTGGATCCATTACGAGTGTCATATTATAAAGCTTGCCCTTAATTATCGATCTAATCATAATTGCATTATATATACTGTTAAATAAATCACTTGCATCAAAATTTTGCTGCCGACAATTTTTCCTCACACCCAAAATGGTTTCGATGAAAAATAGTACGTGGTCATGTTTCAATCCTTTACCTTGATATTTATTACCATCATCACATTGAATATTTATACCAACTAAATTAAGTATCAGCTGAACTTAAAATGATATATAAAGGATTTACAATTATAAATAAAATTTAGTATATTTTTGTAGGTACTTTATCCATGCTGAACTAAGATGATCCACAAGGTGATTCTACTAAGATATAATATATTTTTGTAGGTATTTTAATTTAAAATACCAAGTTTAAATGCGTTCCTTTATGTATACATCCCCGCGACACATATATATATAAAGACTGACTGCATACGATGGTGTTAATTTGTGCAAAGTAGGCAATTTCACATTCTTAATTGAGTAATATACTCCCTTCATTTCTTTTTAAATGTTAGTTTGTCAAGAAAAAAAAATAGTTGTCTTTTACAAATTGTAAAATAGCATTAAGTGTGTGGTTTTGTCAAAACTATTTCTATTTAATTATTTGAAATAAATAAATTGAGATAATAAATAGTTAAAGATAATGTAAAAACAAGTTGAAAATGTTTATGAAAAATAAAAATAAAAAATTAATAGTTTTATTGAATTTTGTAAACAACCTTAAACCCAAAAAAAAGGGTTATATCAGGATCATCCCAAATATTTTGTCAATCATATTTTAAACTTAAAAGTTAGACTTATAATAAAAAGAAATACTAAAAAATTCAAAACAAAAAA
>JBBPBT010000659.1:1507513-1519982 GCA_037974875.1 Cicer bijugum | reverse complement strand
TTCTGATTCTAGATTTCTATGCTTTTTATTTGTTTATGAACTTCTAATGGAAGTTAAACCTTTCTCTCTAGTATTTTTTAGAGTTCTATAGTACTTTTTTAAAAAATAAATATAAAATCGAAGTCAAACTCTGGATAGTATCAACCATTAATATATAGATTCAATTTTAGATACAAGATCATAATGAGTTGGTGTTTAATTACATGTGATTTTGTGAACTGAGTCACATCTTTATTAATTGAATAGTTACATAATATCTGCTGTTGATTTATGGAAAATCTACACCAATGATTTTTTAAGTTTATTCCAATTTTTTTTTAGATTTTTTTCAAAAAAAATCTTCAAATTATTTCTCTAATTCATAATATATTATTGATCCTTAATGAAAATATAGACAAATTAAAATAAATAAAAAAAACACTAACATAAAATATATGAGCTTTTTTTCATCGTTCAAATTACCTAAACCTTAACTTTAACGATCCTTTGAAGACTACGACAATATCAACCACAAAGAAAAACAACACAAATTAGACTTCAGTTACTTTATAAAAATAATTTAGATTTTTAAAATATGTATTTATATTAACTTGTTAATAAAAAAATATAATTTTTTTTAAATAAACATAAATAAATATATCTTAGACGCGTCAAACACTAAATGTAAATATGTCTTTAAATGAAAATTCAAATTAATTCATCACTTGTTAAAATATAGTGTTTTTCCTGTAACAAACTTCGTTGATACCACATCAACATTAAAAAATTTCTACATACCAAATTACATTTTACAATTTTGGAACACATTTAAAATTTCTAATAATTTTTTATTTTTGAATAAAAAAATCTGGATTTTCAAAAAGTTTGTGTGTGTGTGTGGTGGGGAAATCTGGCCCATGAAATAACGTTGGACCCCAGTAAGCCCATGAACATAACAATAACAATCGAATTATTGCATCAAAACAATAATACATTGATTCTCACTCACTTTATTGTGTTTGGGTTTTTGAAATTTGCTAGGGTAAAAGAAGAAGAAGAATAAGAAAAATGGAGGGTGGAGACGAAGGAGTAGAGATGGTAGTGGATTCCAAAGACATGCAGCAGCAGAGTAAAGCCTTCGACAAACTCACTGATCGCGTCGAAGATCGTCAGCTTGATTCCACTCGCGTTCAAGAAGCCATGGCTTCCATTGCGGCTTCTGCTGAAGCCGATTGGAATGTCATGCGCATGAGGTAAATAACATAATTATTCACTTATCAACTCAATTAGGTTATTTTTGGTACAAAAAGTATTTAAGTATTTTCTTATTTGTTTTATATCAATTTTTATGTGTAAAAATTTGATTCATTTAGGACATGTTTGAATAAACAGTTTAATTAAGCACTTATGACATTAGCTCTCATCATATACTATCTATAAGCTATTTTTATAGCAAAAAATAAAAATCAAATTGTTTTCATTTGCTATTATGTAGAGCTTATGGAAATAAGTTGAAGTGTTTATATCCGTAGATAAGTTAAATAAGTTAATCCTAGCAGGCTCTTAATCTCCTAAATTTGAACTTTTTCTATGAGTAATTTACCTCCTCAACTATTGTATAAGTTTTTCTATTGACATTACAGAGAAATGATTCGTAAATTGCTCATTCAAATAGATTTTAATTTGGAGGGTCGAGAGAAAAATTAAACGAAAATGTAGACATGTGGAGGCAAGCCGCTGAAACACAAGATTTCAGCCTAAGAATGATAAAATTAGTATATGGAAATTAAGTTTAACATAAGAGACAAATTCTAACTTTGAGATGAAAATTAGACAACATACAATACCTCAACTCACCGTTTTTAAAATTATGAAGAGACAGAGGTAGATGTCAACCGTAGGATAGAATCTAAGTAGAGTGGATGAAATGGAGGGATGCTTCATGTGTAATAAGCAAACTTAAAAGTTCCACTCAAACCTAAAGGAAATTTTTACCATACAGGTATTAGACCTGTAATGTTGCATAAAATTGAATATTTGAGGTATACAACCAACAAGAAATTTAGTGTTGTAGAGTTGAGAATCTTATATTGGATTAATGGATACAAATAAAAAATAGGAGTAGAAGTCCAATGATTAGAAATGGAGTTAGGGTCTCATTTTAGGTGGTTTGGGTATGTGCAGAGAAAACCGATATACGTATTGGTTAGGTGTGTTGACAAGATGGGGAATAGTCTTATAGTCAGAGATATTGGGAGTCCAAGAAAGACCATAGGTCAAACTATAGAGATTTAGGGGTAAATACATAGTTTATCTTTGGACTTGATACATGTCAGGGCTTTATGGCATCAATCAATCTACATAGCCAATCCACCTTGGTGAAAAGTATTTTGGTTGTTGCAAATAGATATTGAAATAAATTGCTAATTTTGAATTTGGGGGGCTAAATTACTCATGGAATGAAGTTGATGAAAGACTTGATGGGGCTATTCATTTCGTAATGAGTTGGTTTTGTTAAAAGTTACACCATTAAAATGTTGAACCTAGGCAGCAGGGTTGAAATTTACCAGTGTTTTTGGTGCGTGACAAGCTAGTGTAGGTACTAGAAAATCGTAAGCCAAAGGTTTTCAATAAGGGTCTTGTTAAGAAGTGCCCTAAGGGCACTTGTTAAGAAATCAAAATAGAAATTTTACATTGAAAGAAACAAAATTTGAAAAGTTGAATACACAAGTTCCAATGCACTTTCAATACTTCATTTCTATATTTGGATCACAACAAGTGCCCTTGGGGCCCTTGTTAGCATTTTCCTTTAATTAATCATAGATATGATATTGTTTTCCCTCTTATACAACCTCTCTTCCAAATCTAGTATGGTAACCAAAAACTGTGTCAGTCTTCAACTTGAGTATGTACTCTGAAATGTTTGAAAGCATAGGAGGTGCCTTTGTTCTTATTTTGATATTTTCATAATTCATTTGTGCAACAAAGATGGATACTTGTAACTGTTTACTATGTTTAATATCTAAGTTTTCCTTTCCTTTCTGTTGTACTGTTAAAGATAATGCTGCATAACTAATAGAAGTAAAAAGTAAATCACTTGTTTAGTTCTGAAGCTTTAATTTTAACATGAGTGAAACATGATCAAGTAAATAAAAAATAGCTCATGAAGTTATATATAAAATTCAAAGCACCATTGCCCCTCTTGTTATGCCTGCATTTGTGATTTGTTTTCCTTGTCTGTCTAAACCGACGTATGCATTTTGATTCTTTCATAGGGAGAAAGAATTAGCTGCTGTTAAGATAAATCCAGCGGAAGTTGATATAATTGCAAATGAACTAGAGGTAACTTCTTTAATATATTGTACCGAAATCTATCCAGAAGTTTACATTCCAATCAATTAACATATGTTTCTTACACAACAGTTGGACAAAAAAGTGGCTGAAAGAACCTTACGTGAGCATAAAGGTGATGCAGTTGCTGCAATTCGGTATTTGCTTCGCTAGTGTGGTAGAAAAAAACAAGGGCCAATTTTTCAGAATATGATTTGTATTAACTGATATCGCTTTGCATTGAAATGTGAACCTCAAATATATACTATGATATAGTTCATTAGAAATCTGAACTATGTTTTTGTCGTTGGAATATTCTCCATTCTCAATTTTTGTGGTTCAAAAGAAGTTTCCATTATCTAATGGTGGAGCATGGTGGTTGAAGAAGATCTCAATGTTTTTCTCATCGATGTATGTTGTCATCCTCAAACTCACCTTGTACTAGTTTCCACTCAAATATGAGTTCTTTTGTTGCTGGTTAACCATTAGAGTGCGCAACATTTGGTGGTCGAAGTATATATTATATCTAAAAGATACATTTAATTTTTGTATTTTTTTTTTTGTTGAGAGAAATTTAAGGTGAAAAAAATATATTTCAATTTAAGATAGAAAAAACCTTCAGCATACGGATTCAATGTCTGCCTTTTTATCCATAAACCGTTATTTCTAAAATTTTATTTATCGCTCAACGTGTAGAACTAAATTATAATTTAGAAACATTTTTTTAAATATAGTTCTAACAAATGCATACCAAACATAACCCTTTATATAAATGATTTGGTCAATAAGGCTGCAAGTAAAATTCACAAACCACTTCAAATTATTGTGGATAATCAACTAGGATAATATATGGAACTAAAAATGGTACAAATGAAAGCTCTTTGGCTCTTTTTACTTTTTTTTTTCTTCTACCTTCTGTACATTTAAAAGTGGTACAAACATTTTCCATATAAAATTACATTACAATGAAGATAACAATAGAAACTCATTCACAAGACTCCAAACATACAGCAGCACTATCAAGTTTAAGATCTTCCATGGTAACACAAAATAACTACAATAGTTTGGCAACCTTTTTCCACCTTTTTTTTTCCTTTCTCCTATCCTCCTCGTAAGATACCGGGAAAATATTGAACAAACATTTGAAGGACTAATGCCGCAGGGCTCCAAGACCAGCTGTTTGTACCACCAACTCATCAAACTCATGAGGAATGTTTTTGTGAGATATATGCAAAAGAATCCTAATCCATCAGCCGCGAGTGACAAAAAAGAAGCAATTCTCAAAGATGGATCAGTAGCTTAGCTAGGGCTCCTTTTGCGTGCTGTCCCCACCAGCAGATCTGGCTGCTTGGAACTGAATGGCATACCGCCTCTGCAGTTCTTTAAGCCTGTCCAAAAGTTCCTGGAATGTTGGTCGGCTAGCCGGATCACTGATAGTGAAACATAAAGTTGTAAGTTAGCATATAAGATTGTTGGTAAGTGCACCAAACATGGCTTCAGGAAAATCAAGTATGGTTGATGACCAATAATGTTTATCCGGTCTTAATCCTCTAGTACCCAAGGGAAATGGGCCTTAATAATCCAAAATTTGGCTGAGAGGTAAATAAAGTCTGGTCAAAGATTGTTCCAGTCATGATTAAACTAAGGTTCTCCTGAACAATTTGTCCATAATTGAAACTCATTGATCAATATGCTTATATGAAAAATAAGTGAAGTTGGTCATTAAATAAGTATCCATTGAAAGAAATATGAAAATCCATGTTAAGTTTGTTAGTTTTTTTCCAAAGGTTGATAAGATTTGTGTTTGGAAATTTAGAGCAGTGGGGAAGAAATGAAAAGTTAATAAGAAATATAAAAGTTTCAAGGAATGACACCTATGCCAGCAACTCTCGATTATAGAAGCCCACTGTGGATCGACATCTTCCGGAATTTCTAGCCGATGGTTCATAAACCCTACAGCTCCAATAACCTGCAAAAACTAGAGAAACTGTTGTTCATATGTGTACCTTCTAAATGCCCGGTTATAAAGATCTTTGAAGTTAGGTTATATGCAAATATTGAAAACCAAATATGTAGCAACTAGCAACACCATGAAGCAATTTAAACACAACAATAAGTAAACTCAAGCAATGCATTTAAGCCTAAACAAAAAACGCTTCAGAGTTAGTTTTGTAAGGAAGCTTCCTTGGACATATTATTATGCGTGTTTACTTACGACTTCTCACAGAAAATAATTATGTAAATAATTACTTATGGAAGAAAATCATTGTTCCATGGAAAAAAATGTTAATATGCGACAATGAAAGAATGCTGACAAATGGAATTGGTAAAGAAACTTCAGAATGACAATAATGCTTAATAAGTAAATCAGGAGTCTTTCTTTTTTAAATAAACCATAAACTGTGTTTCATAATTCATAATCTAAAATGGAATGTTTTGCATGTGTTGGCAGTTTTAATTTAATTAAATCACTTTTGCTTATGCTTCTTTTGAAGCATAAAAAAAGTACCTGCATTGCATTGAGAGTATCCCAAGGGATTTTTTCAGTTGCAAGTTCCCACATTATCACCCCAAAGCTGTAAACGTCGGACCTGATTTTCCCGAGCAGCAAAAATAGATATAAAAAATGGAATGTTTGTAACAATGCAAGAGAGTTAAAAGAGAACAATTGAGGGTATAAAGCATACGCACTTCTCATTTGAGGGTTCGTTACGAAGAGTTTCTGGTGCCATCCATTGAGGCTACAAAGAAGAAAAATGCCAGAAGAATCGGTAAAAGATATTTTTACATGCCGACAATTTAAAGCGACCAATTTCAAACAGATCAAAGATCTAATAAGACAAAAAAATAAGAGCCTACCGTGCCTTTTCCAGTTTTAGTCGTGAGATAGGTTTCATGTTTGATACGTGAAAGACCGAAATCACCAACCTGTTCGACTTAGATATGATTAAGTGTATCTAAGTAGAAAAAAAATGTTATAATTCAACATATGGAGAATAAAAAAAATGACAAGTGTGACCTTCACAGTCCAATTTTTATCAACTAGAAGATTCGAAGACTTCAAATCTCGATGGATGATAGGAGGGTTGCAATGATGAAGATAATTTACACCTCGTGCCTGTAGAAAGAGTAAGCATACACCATTGCTTCAATTAATTGAAAGATTGTTTCTAAGATTACAAATAGGTCTTTAACTCAAAACCAAGTAGTGCTTCAAGAACAGATGTCTGAAATAAATATATTTTAAAATGGAAAAGAATGAGCAAGCCACTAATCCTAAAAAAATCGGCATCATAAGAATCAATATTTACTCCCTCTGTTTCTTTTTAGTAGTCGTTTTAATGTTACTTACACATACTAAAAAAGTTAATAAATTTTGTTACTTCTGATGGAATTGTTTATCTTTTTTCTGTAACACAATTAATATTTATTATCTCAGTTCAACTATTTTTCTCTCTGCAATAGATATTTAAGGATATTATTGACAAAATAATAGTTGATGTTGCATTGAACTTTAAAGACGACAAATAAATAAGAACAGTTTTTTTTTACAAAAGCGACAGTTAAAAAGACATTATCTACCTATCGATCTATATATCTAAGAAATTCGAGTAAAAAAACCTATCTATGAGATTTTGCTCATAATTTTGCTTCAAAGAACTCACAATATCTAAGGCCATGTGAACTCTCCGTCTCCAATCAGGTTTTGCCGTGTTTCTCTGGAGCAAACGAAATAAGCTTCCGCTGAATTGATTAAAACACAAATTATCAGCACAAATCAAAATTTTCTGAAACATAATAGCACAATTAATTAGAATCAGAAATGTTCATGAAACAAGGGATTTCAAAGTAAAGTTCAGGACTAACCGTGGGAGAAACTCGGTTACAATGCATAGACGCTGAGGTGAAGTTACTGCCCCCATAAAGAGTAGAATATTTGGATGGCGAAGTCTTTTCATGAGAGACACCTTTTCACAAAATATATACTCAAATCAATGTTATACAAAGTGAGTTTAAGAATATTCAATTATTCATGGAGATACCTAATGTAAAGAGGAAAATAACCATTATTTAATAGACTTGTCTGATCGTCCTAAAACACATGATCCTATGTCAGTAAATACAAGTATATGCGAGTCTACTTGATCTTACACATAAATAACTTTGTAAAACGTTAAATCTATTTTGATACGTAGAGTGATAAACTCGTACACTTATGAGTGAACTCGATGAGTATAGATCCTTATTGAACATGACCCAACTGCAATCTAATGAGTATGGATGGTAGGTCGAACCAAGTTCACATATTAAAAAACCAAAACTCTGACATCCATCACATATGCGGATAGGCATAAGACATAACAATAAAAGCAGTAAATATTATGAAAAAGGTAAAAAAGATTATTTCATTGTGAAAACATTATCAAAGTAAAATTGAAAGAATCAATTCTATAATTAAACTACCAGAGAATATACCTCTTGTCTGAAGGACTGTATCACATCATCTGAATATTCTTGCTTTGAGAAAACCTTGACAGCAACATCCTGAAGAAACAATGTTCAATTTAACACATTAAAGTACTTTGGTACATTAAAATATTAGTAAATTCAAGCTGCAGCGAAGAATTTGCGCAATATAATCTACTTGATAACAAATGAACTAAAAACCGGAAATCAAAGGTTGAGAAAAAAACATACTGATCCATACCACAGAGCATGGTATACAGTTCCACAAGAACCTGCAAAGCAACAATGAAAGATTAATAGAAAACATATATAGCACACCAAAGCATGATAACTATTGATGACCAAATATTTGAGTTTTCAAGCATGGAATTAAATTACCAAGGCTCTTAAGGAAGTGAAAAAAATGCAAAAATAAGAACTTGAAGTACAGGTAATATGGTAAGACTTTTGTCAGTTTGACACAAAATTCAACAACTTACATGTTGATGCAGTTCAAAACACGTCGTCAATTACTTTTAATAGATGGATGGCTAATGAATATTACAAGGCGTCGCAACTCATTAAATATCTATATAACACAATTAACCACAATTTTGAATGTCATTAACGACGATTTTCATGTGTATATTTGAATATAAATTTTGGTTAATAATTAATACATATCATGTATATTTGAAAACCTCAAAAATCATGTATGTTTGAACACAATTTTGATGGTTATAATGAATATCATGTTTATTTGAACACTAGTAAAATTGTAATTAATGGCGTTCTAAATCGTGGTTAACTATGTTCAGTAGATGATTAATTTATATTCAATTAAACATCCAATAAACATAATTAACCACATATTTGAACTGCATTAACCATCCAAGTTGTTGTCAAATTTATGTGTCACAAATCACAATATCATTTCTTTATACTAATATGTCAAGATTCCTTAAACATCTTTTTAGTAGATACTGTCAAAAAATTACTTTCTCAAGCATGCCACTATAGATAAAAACATGACTACCTTGCCCAATTGACTCTCCAATGGTCAAATCCTCCCACAAAATTTCATAATCTAAACAATCGGTGTCAACGTCCACTCTATTATTGGCAGCAGAACTGCTACCGCTGCCACTCCCGCAACTGCTGTTACTACTTGTGCTGTTAGCATTGAACGAGGACCACGATCCTCCTGAAGCCTCATTATTAACAGGTTGATAACTTTCACCGGCTCGGTATTCCAGCTTCAATCCAGAAGACATGTTCTTCTGATTAGCTGGCTCTTTTTCTTGATCACCCTGCAACCAAGGCCAAGAAACACGAACGTTCTTTGCCTCGGATCCTTCCCTATCATTTCCTTTCCATGGCCATGACATAGTTTTCTTTTGAATCCATGCTTCAGCCTTAGAAGTTATGATTTTGTGTATAGGTTTTTCTTCACTCTCATCACCAGAGTTTCTCGTAGTTTTCCCTTGTGATCTCTCTTCGATGTGAGAAAATACACCAAAAGGAGACGGTGGCACCTCTCCTGCGGGCGTGCTAGCTCCACTGGAATTACCATCCTCTCTCTGGTCACCCCCGTCTGAGAAACCATGCTCTAAATGACGACTTTCTCCGCTCCGTCCTTCTCCACCAACATTATTTTCTCGAGTCCGGATTTTAGACTTGACTTTATTACTCACCTTTGAAGCCTGTTTAAACATTTGCAACATCAAGACATGCCAACAAGCTAAACCCTAAAAACAAAAACATGAAAAGCAAAAGTACAAATACAAACCAAATTCGAGATTTTCAATGCTAGAGCGGTTTGAAGTGGCTGCTGAGGGTCAAGACCAAGTTTATTACTAATGCCACTTCTAGGAAAATTGAAACCTGAATCCTTTTCTTCATGCTTTCCAACTGAAAAAGGAACTATGGTTTCAAGAAAAGGTCTTGAATCACTTGAGACACAAATAACACCAACCAAGCTTCCATCATCATCATAGAAAGGTGTATTTGTTGCCACAACTACAAACCTATCTCCCATCTTATTCTTAACAGGGAATTGACCTGTCCAACTCTCACCCATTTTCACACGGTTGAATATATCATTAGCTAAGTCAAATTCGCTAGGGTCTACAAGTACCTCAATCCCATCATGCCCAAGAACTTCTTCTGCTGCATAACCATATAGACTTTCAGCACTAGGGTTCCTGCAAAATCATCATCATCATCATCACATCACACAAACAAAGCCCAAAAACCCAAATTTCAAAAAAAAAAAAACTTCACAACAAAAAGATCATTTTTTAAAGTAGATTTGCAAAAATAGAAACAACCACATAACAAAACATGAAAAAACATCAAATAGTTACTAATTAACAAATAATATCGCCCTTTTAATGTAGATTTTCAAAAATAAAAACTACCCACAGAAAAAACATGAAGAAACATCAAAATAGTTACTAATCAACAGCAACAAAAAGATCATATTTTTAATGTAGATTTGCAAAGATAAAAACAACCCACATAACAAAACATGAAGAAACATCAAAATAGTTACTAATTAACAACAACAAAAAAGTTCATTTTTTTAATGTAGATTTGCAAAATTAAAAACAACCCACATAACAAAAACAGAAAAAACACCAAAAACAGTTACTAACCAGTAAATAAAACGACATTGAAGATCCAATATATGAACAGAATGACCAATTGACTGCAAAATATTGAGATACTTGCCACCATTTTGATTATGAAGATCATTGCTACTACGACTCTCTCTTTGAAGAGGTGAAGCAGACCCTTTGTTATTCACAACAGAAGCACCTAACCTTGAACGTTGTGGTGAAACTGAATGAGACCTTCGACGCTGTGAAAGCTTAAGCTTTGACATTTCTTGCTTGAGGTGAACGTGACCAGCTTCAAGCCTTTCAATCTTCTTCAGAAGTTCTCCTTCTGCTTCTTGGGTTTCCATTTTTTGTTGAACTTTATGAGCAATGATCACAACAACGTTGATTATGAGAGAATTTGCAAAGATGAAGAAGAGAATAGATATGGTTTGCAAAAGGGTCAACAAGCTTTTTCTGTTTATCACATTTTATTTTATTTTTGCTTCTTTTTCTTAATTTGTTTGTTTGTTTATTAGATGGTGGCTTTTGTGAAAATATCACCCAATATTAAAATAGAGTTTAGATTCTTCTTTTTAAGCAAAGATTTTAGTTTCTTTTTTTAATAATTAAGGTTTTTTTAAGCGAAAGATTTTAGTTTTCGTTTATATATATTTACATATTTTAGTTTTTATTAAAGTAAATATCTAATTATTTATTCAAAAACTTCAACAAATTAACTCTAATGATTTGGTTTAATAATAAAAAAAAAACATAGATATTAAATTTCAAAATTGTGTGTGAGGTTTCTACTAAATATTTTATAAATGTTCAATAAACTTTAAATTTTTTCTTACTTTTATTTTAGATATTATCCTCTTATTTTATTTTTTTTTAGGAAAATTTCAATGAATTTATTAGTATTTATGAAGAAATTAAATAAAATTAAGATGTTAAAATTAATTTTAACTTACATACAAATATTTTTTTAAATCTATATAATTATATTTACCAAAATATATGTATAAATAGATAGCGGCTGCTTATAATTAAGTATAGTGACTACTTTTAAAAATACAGGTACTGTCTTAAAAATTTTAAATATCTATTATTTTTATTTCTAGTTTTTGTTCATGAAATTAAAATATCATTTATAAAACAGACGGTTTCATCTTTAAAATTGAATTCAAATAAAAAATATTAATATTAATAAAATAAACATCGAATTTTGAATTCATATATAAAATCTAAAAACTATGGGTAATCATATTTATGGGTTGATAAAAAAAAAATGGTATATTCAAATAAAGTGCGCACCGCACCGCAAAACCCCATAGGTGCAATTTTGTGTATTTATCTTTTTGGTTCTCTTATTGGTTACCACTTGGCACTTTCACTCCACTTATATGGGGCAAAGTGGTGAGTACAACCACAACAACAACATACCCTTTTTCGTTTCCTTGCATATTTCAGGATTAATGTCGGTTGAAACTTTGTAATATGTTATCCTTTTATATATTCACTGAATTCTTATGGTGTTGTACAAGGTTTTATATGTATATATATATATATAAACAAAATATAATAATTAAAAAAATTATCCTATCAAACAATTCATTTTAATTATTAATAAATTTCTTACTATTATCAATGTGATAATCATTAAAAAGTATTATATGAAGAAAAAAAAATCAATTAGAGTTAAAAATTAAAAATAATATTTATTTTAAGACAAAATTTTATTACTAAAATGACCCTTATTCTGATACATAGAAGAAGGTAAGACTTTATTGATTAAATTATAAAAATCACAAAAATGTTGATATTAGTATACAATTTATTTATAAGGTAAGACTTTATTGATTAAATTATAAAAATAAAAAAATGTTGATATTAATATATAATTTATTTATGTAATTAATATTATTTTGCGGATAGTTTACTTTTATGTGTCATTTTTATATAAAATTCTCCATTACCATATTTTTTTATAATAAATATGAATTGTTAATTTAATAAATAAAAATAATTAAAAAACTAAATTATATTAATAAAATTATATAAAATATATTTAAATAAAAATTATATATCATCAATATAGTTGAATAAATATA
>JBBPBT010000659.1:1489786-1501717 GCA_037974875.1 Cicer bijugum | reverse complement strand
GAAGATGATAGATTTATTAATTTTATTTTTTTTTTGAATTAAAGAATGAATTTATTGATTCAAAAATAGATTCTAAAAAAGAAGAAAGAATTTATGAATTTTTTATTTTTTTAAATTTAAAATGTTATGGATTTTGATTTGTAAATTATAGATTTAAAGTTCATCAATTTGATGAATTTTATAGTTTTTAGCTGGAAGGAAATCCTAAATTTCAAGGTTTATAAATTTGAAGATAAGTAAGATGAATGATTTTTTCTTTTTTATAGAAATTAAAAAAAAAATCAACTTGACTAATGATGTATAACTAAAGGACAAAAACATAATAAAAAATAATTAATATACTAAGTAAAATTAGAAGTTAAAAATTAAAAGAGTAATTTAATAAATTAAAGAAAATAAAATTGCATATAATTTGAAGTACATATACAAATGATTTTAAAACGCGTAAAAACCAACATGATCCGACATTGCACATGTATTCTAGTTTTTCACATGAATGTCAGATACTATGACTTGAGTGACTTGGCAGTCATTAGAGGAACCTTCATCAAGACTTACTTTATTGACAAGATTTTTATTGAGGACCTGCTTAGGAGGAGAATTTTGGAGGGGAAAATTTGTTTGTTTTTTTTTAAATTATGCATGCTACAAAAATATTTTACGAATGAAAGAAATATGATTGAAATGTTATACGATTATAATATATATCATTTTCTTTCATTTTTTTTTTAAAATCTCAAATATATATTAAAATATAGACTATATAGACTAAGTTATCAAAAACTCTTTCATCCAAAGTCCTCTTCCAATTATGTTTTACTGATCTGTTCTTGGTGTTCCACAATCCATCAGGAGAGTGCCAAACCTTGACTCCCTGGATTACCGTTGAACCTTATCCCTTTCATATCAAGGAACAAATACCACCCAAACTTTAAAGCTGATAAAATCATCCAATTAATCAGTATAT
This sequence comes from Cicer bijugum, assembly GCA_037974875.1. Classification (NCBI taxonomy): domain Eukaryota; kingdom Viridiplantae; phylum Streptophyta; class Magnoliopsida; order Fabales; family Fabaceae; genus Cicer; species Cicer bijugum. The sequence goes on along the minus strand of JBBPBT010000659.1, from coordinate 1,500,750 downwards.
CTGCTTAGGAGTTTTCTAAGGATATTCACCTCACTCCCTAATGCTTTCTGTACTAGCAGTTGTGAATAATTCATCTCCCAATGTAAGGTAACTTAGTACTACAAAACTATTGTCGTTGGTATGATTTAGGAAATGAATCAAACACCTTATTACTATATGTAAAGTTTGTCTAAACTCCCAATCCATTTCCAATGTGACTACCTACCTACTATTTCATCTATCAATGTGCAGAGTATGCAGACACACCCACAAAAAGGAAGAGTGAGTCGGTTACATTTCTTTTTATTCAAAAGAGGTTAGCTGTCACCAAGTTCAAAAAATACAGATAACCCAGCTTTTATTAGATAAGGAAGGGATGTACAGCAATGGCGAAATAAATAAGGCTGGGAACACACCTTATTTCAGACTGATTTTACAATTATTTGTACAAACATGATGATATAAGCAGTTACATTCAGTACAGAGGACAGCAGGAGACGGATGCAGTTCAATCCAACCATCGAGTGGTGTCCAATGCAGCAGCTAATAATGTTCATTTTCTTGAAATTTGTCACAGGACACCCACTTGACCATGAAGAAACATCGTCAGCATAGCATTTCATCTCTGCTATAATATTATCAGTAAGATTTTAGGTTACATTTAGCTACAAATCAATCAACAGCTCTTCATGCTGTACCGAACGAGTTTTGTCAGGGTGCAAAACAACAATCTAATTTAATAGTAGAATTTCATGAGACTGGATAAATGGCCGAATCAGCTTGTTCAAATGCTTGTACCCTAAGATGTCTTGTTAGGTGAGCATGAACTAAGTATATGACAACAAACTATCTAATGGTCAACATTAGTGATAGGGTTGGGCTATAATTTTACAGTTGCAAAAAGGCCTAATTAACATTTTTAGAGCTTCTCCTTGTCACAGGTAGTTCAAGAAGAACCAAGAAGTAGCACCGTTCTGCCTCCCTGACATATTGGACTTCGCCATTCATCAACTTTATAATCTTCCTGCTCATGCTCAACCCCAAGCCTTCTTGAGTCACCCACCGACTGTTATGGAACATGTCTTGAATCAATTCTGGGGGAAGACCTTCACCAGGACACACCATCCTTCACACAAAAAAAGGAAATAAAACACAGTCCCTGAAACAGTATCATATATCCACTTGCAAGTAGTAATAGCTAAGTGAGAATTGAAAGCACCATCCTTTTAGCACTAAATTACAAGTTAAATATGTACGTCTGAGAATTGGAATATATTTGCAATTTCTCATTTTGAAAAGAAATAATTTTGTCAAGAGATCAAGAGGGAAGTCAATAAAACATCTACTTTAAGATTCTTCCAGAGAGGATTAAAAGAACAAGAAAGCTCTTTCCAGTAACCTACGAATTACTAACACCGTTTTCTTATTTAAAAAGGGTTGATGTCTTCTTCTGAGAAGAGAGTTCAGATGGGACATTTCAATTTCAGGATAATAAATACAGTTAAAAAATATTCAAATATTACATCATCATACTGGTAATTGTTAAAGAGAATTTTGATAGGCTGTAAACAATTATTTGGATCTGGGTACTCCATCATAATGTACTATATAGTAAGAATGGTTTCAAACCTGAGGCTTTTATAAATCAAGGCATTAGTTGTAATCTGAAAAGTGTACACTTATTTGAGGCGAAAAAAATAATGGAAATTAGTTGAAGGTCATGCCAGCATACCTAAATTCAGCATGCAGAAGAGTGAGCCCATCTGAAATTTGTTTTATTCTTGGACATACATGAATCTCTACCCAACCATCTGGAGATGGTGCATAACGCACCATATTCATTAAGAAATCAGCCAAGACTTGTTGAATCCTCAATTGATCAGCATAAACAGCCAATGTCTTGATTTCTTCAGGAATATCACGAATCAACTGTAATTTTCTTTCTCTTAGCAATAGCATTACTTGGCTAACAACTGCATTTATGACATTCTCAAGCAAGAATTCCCTCTTTTCAAGCTCCAGAGACCTAACTCCATAAGGAAACAAAGACATGAATCTTCCTTCCTCTAACGAAAAGCAATGAAGTAAGTCTAAAAGAACATTAAAACAAGTATGCACACATAAGCTAACTAAGAAGAGGCCACAAAACATGAGAGAGAACCAACCCACTAGCAAAGTATGGTAAATGGGGAAACAATTGATATTTGATATTCACTTCACATGATGATGCATAAAACCTACATATCCTAGCAAGAAGGAACTATAAGTGTTCACATGATTGGCAAATATTTTAAGAGCATCTTAGAGGACAAATGAATTTATTCACATCATTGTCAATTATGTAAAACCAGGTATTTTGATAACTATAGACAATCAAGATATAGTAGATGTTTCTGTTTGCTATCAGATCGAGACAAAACTTCACAATATTGATAAAACAGAGTCAGAAAGAGGTTCTAAAAGAACTAACTTGTGTTTGCTGCATTAAGGTAATTTTCACTCTGGGAGAAGAGAATGGTAGCTGCTAATGGCAGAGTGCTAGAGAAATTTTAAAAAACATCACAAACTGTGATTCTTCAAACTCAGTTACATGAACAATATGAAAAGGAAAGAAAACTACAAATGAACTAATTAGATATTTAGTACGATTCAAACATACATGATTAAAACAAGGTAATAATTGTGTAACTAAAATTGGAAAAAGGAAATGGAAATAGAAGACATTTCTCAAACCAAATAGGCCTTATGGTATTCTTCCACCATATGTGTAAGGATATCAGACTAACAAATAAAAAATATCTAGATTTGGAAATAACCACAACTTTACATGGACATTTTTGGTCTTGGACTGTGCAGCAACAAGATTCAACCCTATAACAACTTCCAACCCGAATCCAATGTGAAGGCACTATTTGATTTAAAAATCTGAAGCTATATTGTTAATCTGTAATTCGTCATGCTTCAAGCCTAGAAGGCTTTGACATGAGTGATGTTGCATTTATATAGCCAAATTATACAACTCTTAACATTTCATTTCAGAACAACCAAAAGATTTAAAATGATTGCTTAGAAACTCACCCATCCTCGATGCTTTCCAGATCAATGTCCCGTATTATCTTTAACATCTGCTTCTCACAAGCAGCACTAGTCTCAATAAACTGCTTTTGCTCATCGGTCAGGCATGTAGTCTCCAAAAGAGAGTTTGTAAAGCGTATGCCACTCAAGGGATTCTTTACTTCTTGACAAATATAGGCCAACTCTTTCATCCTAGCTAAGGAACTATTATCCTGTTGTCTCTGGAAAGACAGAGCCTGTTGAATTTCAGGGCTCACAATTTGCAAAAAGCAAAAAGCACCAATGATCTGACCATCCATGTTAACCCTCTTATTTGCAGTCAAGAAAGTCTGCACATACTTTCCATGCCGGTTAAGAAATGAAAAGGGGAATTTGTCTGTGTCGTGTGCACCAAGTGCATTGTGCAAGACAATCATGAATTTTGTCATAGCATCTGAACCCTTCAACTGACAGAAACTACCAAAAACCTCTCCCACCAACAATTTGCCAATGACATCTGCACGGCTCCAACCACTGAGCTTTTCCATAGCATTGTTCCACTCTAAGCAACATGTGTTATCATCCGATGCAAAAATGGGCGGGATCAATGGATTTGGGCTATGTACAATAGCCTTGTAGTCACCTTGTATGTTAATGAATTTGTCCATTACAACTTTTTGATCAGTAACATCCTGACCAACAAAGCACACTCCAACTATATTATTTGTATAATCCTTGCTCGAGCAAGCATTCACCACTACAAAAACTGCCTTGTTTCTATTGCCCAGGCCAAACGTCCTCAACTTTATCTCAACATTCTTATCTTCTTCACCTGTACTAATTAAACTCAAGTTATGCCATTGTACAACCAATTATTAATATCTTAATTTTACTAAAGCCAAACTAGATATTAAATAGCAGTTTACTTCAAAGCTCAATGACATTGGCTCTGTTTGATTTGAGAGTAGGTGCAAATTAGGAAAGCCAAAGATGGAGGGAAGTGAAAATGGTTTTCAACTAAAGCTAGGGACCAAAGAGAAAATATTCATTTTATTTTCCAACATCTCATACTCATGTCATATCAAACAAGTGTAAGGTGATTTCATTCCTAATTTTCCACCTTCCCACTTATTCCATACTCAACTTACGCAGACCCTAAAGCCCAACAGTCATGACACACTAGATTGGAGCAAGGTTATTTTACTTACTTTTTTTTTCTTTTCATTTTTATAACCATGTCATGGTTTCACGGTTGAAATACATGCCCAAATTTCAGTCATTATTGAACTATCAATGACTCAGAATAAACTCAATGAATTGGCAATGAACCAGTGTTTTAGAGAGAATACCAATACCTTTTAAAGCACGAGAAAGAAGCTTGTCCACAGTTTCTTGAGACTCGTTATACACAAGATCATGAACCAACGACTTACCCATAGCCTCCTCTACCAGAAGTCCCGTCAATTCAGAAACCTTTGCATTCCAACCATTTATACGACCATCAACATCGACAGCAAATATGGGAGCAGTAGCAGTTTCTATCAACCTAACCATTTCTCTAGCCACAGAACTCAGTTCATCCACCCCTTGCAACTCTAGTCCTTCCATATGGGTATGCACAACAGCCTTTGCATCGTTATTCTCAGCTTCCTTAAACGAGTCTCTGAGGATAAGCTGCAAGGAGTGAATTGCATCCATCTCTGCATTCTCCCACTGTAAACTACGGCTCTTCACCACTTCTAAAAACGCCTTGAAGGAAGAACGAGGATGCATTCTCTGCCCATCGTCCTTATCCTCCGGGTGATGCTTTGCACCACCCCATTTAATCTCTTTCGCTGTATGAGACCTAAACCAGAAAAGAAAATCCTTTTCAGTGATATACGCAACAGCCATCCCACAAACAGCATCCCCAAGAGAAGCAGCCTCGGGATAGCCAGCATCAGCTAAACTATCAGTACTCAAACCCGTTGAATCACCATGGAAAGCCAACAACCATTCTATAATATCTCTTATCTGAGACTCCGTCGGGGTAACACCCAAAGGGTAGTAATTTCCTTGGTAGTACAAAGCAGCACCATCACACTTAACCAAATCCATAATACTAGGACTCTGAGTAACAATCCCAGTAGGAGAATCCCTAAGTAACATATCACACAACAGAGTCTGTGTCCTCAAAACCCGCTTTTCCAACGACTGCACTGCCAACTGAAGCTCCATATTCAACTGAATCCCAAAAGCCTGCATAAGAAACTCACAAGCATACCTAAGAGGAAAAGGAATACACCTAGCAGAAGTATGATGACAAACAACAAGACCCCACAATCTCATTGAACTTCTACCGGTACCGCCAATCCCAACACCATCTTCATCATTCCCATTAATAATAACAGCCATAACCAACGAAGCAATTGACCCCATATTTGCCATATACTGAGCATGACAACCGTGGGGAGCACGAAGCGTACTCCCAACCAAACAAAGTGGCTGCACCAGTGCCTCATCCTGAAAAACCCTAACAGGAGAAGCATTACAATCCACAATCATCCTAACCCTATTCTGTTTAAACAAAAACCTAGAAGCCTGAGGAATATCAGTAGCAGGATAATGCAAACCAATATAAGGCTCCAAATCAGGCCTCTTACTCTCAGCAACAACCTCACCATGTTCATCTTCATGAAACTTATAAACCATAACCCTATCATAACCAGTTAATTCCCTAACACTCTCCACAACAGCATCACAGAGAAGCTTAACATCACCACCAGGTAGTGATTGAAGCTGAGAAATAGCGCGAACAGCGAGTTTCTGAGATTGAACAGCACCAGCAATTGAAAGCGCAGGATCCTCAGATCTCGCAGGTTCCAAGTCAATAACAACACCAACATCAATCCGGTGAAGAATTCCGTAAAAAGGTTTACCAGTAGAACGAGAGTGGATCCAAACAGGGTTCATGAGACTAATTTCACGAGCGGAGAAAGCTTTCTCGAGAAGAATAGAACTGGAATTAGTGAAAAGTGAACGAACATCGATACCGAATGCGAAGAAAGTGTTGGAAGAATTGTCATCATCGAGAGAAGGAACGGATTGAGGTGGAATACCGAGCATGTCACGTGCGTTATCGGAGTAAGCAATAAGACGAAAAGAAGGTTCGTGAACGGCGATCATAGAACCGAAAGGTTGAATGAAACCGCCACGTTGGATTCGTGATAAGTAAGCGGTGATTTGTTGCTCAGGGAGAGGTGATTGTTGGGAAGTTAAACGGATAGATTGAGAGTAATCGAAAGAGTCAGCGCCGGATTGTTCGAAAACGGCGTGAAGTCTTGCGTCTTCTGTGTATTGTGCTATGGCTTTTCTCATTGATGATGATTCTCTTTTGTTATTATCTTGTTGTTCTGTTGTGTGGATATGAACTTGATGTTGTGAAATTGAAGCTTTGCTCGACGATGCCATAATAGAAACTGAAGAGAGAGAGAGTGATAGTTACTAGTTACTATACTGTGTGTGAGTAATGCTTGTTCCTCCTGCTCCTACTATCAGATGCGATGGCTCGAAACGAAAAGGATTATTAAAGATAATTAATTAGTTTTTTTTATAATAAAGTAACGATAATTAATTACTTTTATTTTCAACTTTCTTAGTACTAATCACACTGCTAACGTCAGTAGTAACTATTTTTTACATAAAGGTACACGTCATCGCCGTACATGAGATAACACAAAATACACTACATTTCCGGAATCTGGACTTTTCTCGTCATTTACTGTCACCTCACTTTCTAAATTTGGAGTATAACGAGAATTTTACAAATTAATAATAAATTAATTTGAACTAAATGTATTTTAATTCTCTATTTTTTTTTTTAAATTTTAATTTTAATTCCCTATTTTTAAATTTTAATGGTATTGTATTGAATATTAGTCAAAGTTTATTTAGCGATAGGGGAACTAATGGCTAAAAACAGAAACAACTAAAAGCTAGTTCAGGGGAAGTTTGCAAGACAATTATTGAAACTTAACTCAGTAGACAATTATTTAAATATCACCAGTCACCACTGCTAACGACAACCCCTCCACAACAATTTTGCTCATTTATATTGCAAGTCACACCTTAATTGTGTAATAACTTTTTCCATTGTAGTACAATATTTGTAAGAGGTGTCAAATCGTTGTAATTGAGGGCACCTATGAGTTTATTGCGCTTACATAATTAATTTTATGATAGGTTTTGCAAACAAAATCACAATAAATAATTATAATTATGCAGAAGTTATACTATGTGTATTAAATGCGGCGTTCAAGATATAAATGTTAGTTTAACATATTTACTAGTAATATAGAAATTGTTTTTGAACCATTAAAAGGTGAAGATTTTTAAATTAATGTAAATTTGCATTCAAAACATCATTGTGTGTATGTGCATGAATCTACTATAGTACCGAAATTAAAAATATTGATATTTATAGAAATCAGATAGTGCAAAAAATATTTATAAAATTAAAAGTTAAATACAATAATTTTATAAAATTAAAAATTTATTTAACTTTATATTTTTAATTTAGTAATTTCAATAGTTATTTGTTGATCAGTTTCCTTTTGTGTACATAATCTAAATGATAGCATTACTTAAATCAAGTCATGTGCTTTGTGTTAACAATGAAAAGAGGAAGAAGAGAGACAACTAAGAGAAAACCAAACTTAAGTTAATAGGGTTACAATGAGTATATATATAAAAGAACAGAAATATCTAAAATACCATTACTAATAATATATAATAACTGTCTAAAATACCCTTAATACTAATATATAATAACATTATCTAACATCTCCCCTCAAACTCACAATGCATTAACATGAAGCATCGAGAGTTTGTCAACTAAAAAACGAAAACTTTTAATGGAATGTATCTTTGTGAGCAAATCAGCAATCTGTAAAGAAGAAGAGTACGAATACTGGTCATGTTGGCTACATGAGCAAAAGTTTCTTCATAATCCATACTATAATGTTGAGAGAAACCCTTAACAACGAGACGTGCTTTGTAGCACTCAACCGATCCATCAGACTTCATTTTGATCTTGTATACCCAACGAGACCCAATAACACGTTTTCCAGGAGGAAGAGATACTAATTTCCAAGTATTGATTTTGTGCAATGCAGATAGTTCTTCTGCCATAGTCTGCTGCCAAATAGGATCAAGAACAACCTCTTTATAGGAAGAAAGCTCAGACAAAGTTGACGAGAGGGGTAGCGAGGAGGATCAACAATCGCAGGAGGTGGTTGGACAGCCAGAAGAACCAACAAAGAGAAGAACCAAAGAAGAAGCAACAATCAAAGAGAAGAACCGACAAAGAGAGAAGCAACGACAGAAGAAGCATAAGCCAAAGAGAGGATCATTAGCTATACCAAACAATCACAATAAAGAGAGAAACCAAACCAACAAGAAATCATATCAAATAGTCACAATCAAGAGAAGAACCAAGCCAACAAAAAATCAAACCGAAACCAAATCAAACCAAACAAAACTAAATCAAACCAAACTAAACAACATCAAACCAAACTAACCAAAGAGAGAAGCAACCAATAACAAAAGAGTGTTGATTTAGAGAGAAGCAACCAAAGAAAACAATCAATATGGAGAGAAGCAACAAAGCAAATCACTAGAGAGAGGAGCAATCAAATAGAAAAAGCAACAAAGAGAGCGACAACACAGAAGAAAGCAACCAAAGAGATAGGAGAGACGAACAATTAAATTACCAACCAAATCAACAAAGAACCACAACAATTGAAATCATGTGAACCAAACCAAAATCAGAACTAGAGTCAATGGTAGGAGGAACAAAAACAACAACATTGGACGATGGTCCCCTAAAATTCTTCTTATGTGCTCTCCCCAATTTCGGACAATGTGTTTTCCAATGTGCTTGAAGAGAATCATTCTTAGCACCAGCCATAACAAATAATGACAGGAAAATACGACAAACACAATCACTGAGACAAAATAAATTAGGGATAATCGGGAATAGAGTTACTCTTCTCTTTTCTCTTTTGGTGGTTGTCTTTTCTATCAAAATAGTCTCTCTCTTCTTTACAATAGATCCCAAACTGTTGGGAACTTGGCAGCGGAATAGAGGCGAAATCGTTCAAGGAGATCGAAATAGGCTCTAGATACCATGTTAACAATGAAAAGAGGAAGAAGAGAGACAACCAAGAGACAACCACTCTAGGGTTTCATAACATAGAATGAATCAAACTTAAGTTAATAGGGTTACAATGAGTATATATATATAAAAGAACAGAAATATCTAAAATACCCTTACTACTAATATATAATAATTGTATAAAATACCCTTAATACTAATATATAATAACATTATCTAACACTTTGGAACAAAGGATAATGTTTGCAAAATTTATTAGATCAAGAGTAAGTGTTGTTGTAAAGTAATATAAGATAAGATAAGATAAGATTATATCATGTGAAGACTTGAAGTATACATCAAGCATATAGTCATTCAATGTAACATTATATCCTTTTAATTCAAAGTATCTAAAGTTAATTAATTAGTTATCTGTTAAATCAAGAAACTATGGATTGAACTTATACGTCTCTCAATCGATTCTTAAGAAAATGAGGACATAGTAAAAGAGTTAATTAATAAATGTATAGTTAAGGAAACGAATAAATTTTTAGATTTTAAACTATGACACTAAAGTACTACTCACTTCAATCTATAATAATTATCTACTTACAAAATAAAATTTATTTCAAAATAACACTTTCGATTTTCAATATAACCTTTTTCCGTAATTGTACCCAACTCTGAGGTTTAAACTTTTAAACTAAAATATGATTTTCATATCTTACGATAATTGATGTTTATTTGCAAAAAAAATAATTTTTTAAAGATGTTTAATTTATTATATTTGTATTATCCAATTAATACTGTATGTACTATTCAATTCAATATTTTTATTTTATATTTATGATAATTATAAATATACCAAAACCTAATAAAGATAGTTTAATAAAAATATTATTATCTCTTTCATTTAATTTATAAATAAATTATTTTTAATGTGTAAAATGGTGAAATAATTATTATCTCTTTCACGGAGTAATATTTATTTATTTATCTATAAAAAAAGTGTTCAAAGATAGATTTGTAGCTATGCATGAAAAATACTATAAGAATCATTATCCTAGCCTGGATTGTGATTTTCAAAGATAGAATGTAGTTGATAGATCATTGGGTATATAATCCATAAAAGTAGAACATTTTTTAGGATTCAAATTAAGATGTTTTCCTTTATGCTACTTTTTGGTGTTCCTAATGTAATTGATAAAAGTATAATGGACAATGGAGGCAATATAGGGAATTAATACGAAGCAAATAATGGCATATGAAAAGGTGGTGAGTCAACTGTTGAAGATGAATGAGAAGATAAAAAGTAGCTATCAAAGGTGATGGAATAATTATTAGCACTAAGATTCTACCAAAAAAAAAAACAAGTGTAATAGAGAACAAATTTATCAGCTAGCATTCATAGAGGCAAGAACAAAAATTAATTAATGCGGGATCAATGAATTCGAAAATCAAATTTATCAGTTTTATTTTTAATGTTGTGTCCAAACTTAATCAAATCAAGTTAATATGATATTTATACAGTAATAATATGCTGAGATTCAAGCAAAACTCTTTTATTTTATACTAGTAGTGTATCATAATCTATATATATATATATTGACTAATACTCTTTATTTTTTTTATAAATAGTCTGGCGAAGGCGATAATTGAATTCATATATCTTAAATATAAACAATTATTTAATATAAAATTTCTTAATTTTTGAAAATACTAATTGAATTACCGAACTAATAAATTTTCATTGGTTTGGACCCTAGAAAAATTATATTACAAAAATCAAACAACTAAA
>JBBPBT010000659.1:1478423-1489604 GCA_037974875.1 Cicer bijugum | reverse complement strand
AATGTATAAATATTTACGCGATCTAAAAGAAACAACAATAGCAATAGAGACATTATTCATTATTGTATGATTAAGGTTCAGTTTTTTGGTTATAAATAATGTTTATCTTTTTAGGTGAGTGTAAGACTTTTTCTTTACTTAATTAAATTTGTTTCCTTTATGTTTATTCTAGTCATTTATGTATTAATAGTATTTTGAGCTCACAAAAATTTTATTTTGAGAGTTTTTTCTTACTCTTAAGTCACTTAGAATATAAACATCTAAAAAAATAAAGTTCTTAAGTCGTCTAAAAATATACTCCAAAAACGTATTTGAATTCGTAAAAATATAGGGGTTATAAAATGAGCTCTCATTATATTACTCCCCTTTTCTCCAATCTTTAGTCTTTTAAGGTTTAAGTCTCCATATTAAAACCAATAAACTTAGATAATGCATAGTTTTGATTTTTGTAAGGATAAAAAAATATACTTAAGTGATATTTTGCTTGTTAAAAAAATATTTTAATTGTATGTTAATTTTTGAAAATAATTAACCAAAATTTTGGGAAAAGAAAAACTAAAAAGACAAAAGTTAGAGATAATGAGTCAACAAGATGATAGTGATATTGGCGAGATTGGGTTAGCAAGATAGAGATAACTCTTGAATCCTTTCACTACTTTTATGATATACTGAGATTTGAAGAAACGTTCTTGTGGCATATAAAACTTAAAAGTTGAAAGCATCTTCTAATGTCACAACTCACAAGTAACAATCAATAATAATTTAGCTATTTGAGGATGGCAAATGCTTCTAAAAACAACGTTGAAGGATGTGGGGCTTAAGTTATTTTGTCTGTAGTGATATGAAAAAGAAGCTGGGAGCCACGTGAATGTTTGTTGAGCATATTTTGCTTTCTATTCCATCAAAGGGGAAAGGGATTCAATAGACCATTGCCTACCTTTGTTTGGAAGTGTTACACTGGCCAATAAGTAATCTAACATTATTTTGATTTACAATACTTTTACGTTTAGTCTCTCAAAATATAGTGAATTTTGGTTTTGTTTTGTTTTCTATAATTATTTTTTATTTATTTTTCTTTTTTACAAAATCAAATATCTTTATTTTTAGTGTTTGACGTTAAAATTTCGTTAAAAAGTTGAGATGACAAATTAAGTTACATGTCATTATTTGATTTAGGATAACAATGAAACGTATCAACCCTGCAGTAACTGCTATGTGACATTAATATCACTTCGGCATAAAATGTGGATTGAAATAAAAAAAGAAACTTTATTTACAATTTTTAACTTCAACCATTACATAAGAAAGTACATTTTATGAATTTACTTGAAAGTACATTTTACAATTTTATAACTTCAACCATTACGTAGTACACAATTTATAACTATAACTGAACTTTAACGTGGAAATCAAATAAACATTTGAACGTCGTATAAATAACATTAGTATATAAGAGAGAGAGAGAGAGAGAGAGAAAGAGAGACAAATCATATAAAAAGCATTGTTAATGTCTATTTTACGAAGAATCCAACCCTTTGAAACCATTATGAATGGGAGAGTCCATATCATAGCTAATTTGACCACAAGAATCATTGCTGCAAAGGGAGCCTTGTGCTTATTTAGTATGCCCCTAATATTTCTCTTTAATTTGAATATCCATTTGCAACATATGTGTTTTCCCCCGGGGATTATGGGACAAGTGACAAGGTATTATTCTGCATTAGAACATAAAATTCTTGAACCATGTAAGATTTTCATGGAGAGGGAAGTACAATAGCAACACAATAATATTTAGCATTGACTTTCAAAGCAACAACAGAACACAGATCAGAACAGAACACAGATCAGAATATTCATCAAGAGAATTAATTTTAAAATTGGCTCTGAGTTATTTCTTTCGAAATTTAATACAAATTACAAATGAAATATGACTTTTCAACATCTTACAACACTAATTTAGCAGCTAAAAAATCGTCCTAGCATATTTCAGAAGCCCGATTTTCCAAAAGATTACTAATTTGAAACATGACAAAGTCCCTCACTTTGTGTAGAGTACATCCTCCCATGGGTGACGGTAGAGTGGTTGCTTCAATCTCTTCTGGTCAAAGGTGTGCCTGAAATTTCAAAAAAGGAACAACGATTAACACGTAATTCATGTATGCTTTTTTGTCTGTAGTTGGATGGAGATTGAGTTTTATTTGATTCACACAACACAAAGACATGCAAGATTGTTGACCACGAGGACCACCTATCTGAAAGTGACCCAAAGGTGCAAAGCTATACAATAATGTCCAAAGTGTTCTTTACATGAAATATGTAAATTAATATAAACTTACCCAATCAGACCAATGGAGCGTGCCAGCACAAAGAGACCATTCAGATAACCAATCTCCACAATTTCATCAATCTCTTGCTTGGTGAACATTCCACTACCAGCAAGAAGATCTAAGAAAAGAGATCCAATTGCACCATCTACATTAAGAACTAAATTATTTGCCTTTGTGAGAGTGTAAGTTTCCACTTGAACAGCATATTCCATGTATTTCACAGAAGGAAAATGAGTGCGTGCAAACTTCTGTAATAGCTCAACTCTTTTATCTTTGTTGTCTCTATTCTTGATCCTGATTCACAAAGCAAAACCAAGCCTCGGAGATTCAGTTTTTATTTTATTTTTTTCTATAGAAACAGCAGCCACATAAACAGAATAATTCACTTAGATTTAACAGGCAGAATACCTGTGCCCAATTCCTGCCACACGAATTCCCTTTTTCTTCATACCTTCAACAAACTCGTAAGGTGTAAGCCCCTAAAAAGACAACATAAAATACCCCATGTTAGATAAGAAGAAAGATGAAGCATATGGTGTGTTTGTGGGGAGGGGTTTTCTAGTTTCTATTTTATTTTTTAAATTTAATTTTGATCTATTTGGATTTTATCCCCCCTGCCTTCACATGAAATTTATGGATCATACCCTGTCATGAGCATCCTTAAAGTAGCGAGCAGCATCATCAATAGCACCCCCAAATCGAGGACCGATTGTAAGCAAACCTGTTACAGAAGCTCATAAATAATCATTTTACTGCACAATTAGCATAAAAGAATTGGCCACCCCATCAGATAATCAGCCTACTTCAGAAGTAGACAGACCAAAGAGCATGTATTTACCTGACACAAGACTGGAAACTAGGTCCTTCCCAGCCCTTGCTGTCACAATAGTATTGTGAGCACCAGAGACACAAGGACCGTGATCGGCACATAACATGATGCATATCTGACCAATGGAATGTATTAGTGCCACATGAACATCTAAATGGAAAAATTACATTGCAAAATTTATCTTAAGAAGCTTGATTTTAGTGCATAGACCAATTTGAAATACTTAAGTGACAAACATATGGCAAAACAAAGGAAGAAAAATATTTGAGGAAAGCTCTGCACAACTGAATAACTTACCTCAATAAATTGAGTACAATAACGGGGTAGGCTTCGTTTAAACCACAAAAGAGAGATAACATCACCAACACCAAAACCCTTTTCAATAATGGAAGACATGGGCACACCAGCATAGCATGGCTCCTCACCTTTGCAAAATATTGGAAGAAAGCTTTAGTTTAACTATCAAATTTGAGTGTCTCAGGATGCGGAAAGAAAGACATCCCATCTATAAATTATAACACTGGTATCTTCCATCTCACCTCTATCATCAGAAATGGTGGAAATTATATGAGTTGGAGCACGGACTTTTCCACTCTTGATTGCAGAGTTAAGGTCCTCAGGGATTTGTGGAGGAGTAAATTCCTTCACTTGTGTTATTTTCCCTTCTCCAATCTAAAAAAAGATAAGTCAATAAATGATAGTATAGCTAATCAAAGATATCAAAAGAGACTTCTTTAACAGGTTGTCCACGTTAAGGGATTAGGAGAGGGGAGAAAACTGAATTGAGGATATGGAAAATTTAAATACACATGCCAACTAACCAATTTGTCAAATGTTTCTTTAATTGAAGTCTCAAAAGCTTCGTACGAAGTAGGAACAACAGCTCCAGCTTCTCTTAATGCCTGATTCTTTCCTTGAGCAGACTCCATGTCACCACCACTTTTAGCTCCCTAATTTATATATGTGCCAGTGGCATTAAGAATGTTGTCATTTTTTATGAGGAATGCATTAATTGAGAACTTTGTCAAAAGATAAGTGAGCAGTGACATACAGCATGACCAAATTGTACTTCCGATTTGAAGAGCCGTGCACAAGTTCCACTAACCCAGGCAACAACAGGTTTGGTTACTTTCCCCTGTTTTAGGGCTTCCACTAATGAATATTCATCACGCCCTCCAAGTTCTCCAAGTACTACTATCATTTTAACCTGAGGTTTAATGCAAACCCAGACGGTCTTTGTCAAAAAACTTATAACTTGTACATTATAGTAAGTCATTTATGAGTTTCAGATGCTTTATGTAGTTCCCCAAGATGAAAAAAAAAAAAAAATACCTGTGGTATGTTGTTAAATCGTAAAACATGGTCGGATAGAGTGGAACCTGGGAAAACATCTCCTCCAATGGCAATGCCTGTAGCAAAGTAAGACATAACTCAATATTAGCATTAGTAATTAACAAAAGCATAAAAGATTAAATCAACATACAATACCTTCATAAATCCCATCAGTTACACGGGCAATGCTGTTGTATAATTCGTTGGACATCCCACCCTGCAATTCAAAAGGTTGTCTTCACTCAGAACCATCCATACATACATTACATGTCATAAGAAATAAAGCTCAAATTCTAAGTTTCTTTAAACAACAATTTGGTACTCTTGACATTAAATAAAAAAAGTTTAATGTTAAAATGCTAACATAGCTAAATAAGTTATTGCCATTATATAGAGAAACATGGGGGAGGGAGGGATATTAACTTTCAAGAACCCTATCATGCAAGTATACTACCAATATATGCTATGTTTCCATTAAGCTTTACTTCACTTCTCCAGTGATGAATGAATAGATCATAGTTCCACTAAATTTATTATCATTCACCATCCACTGTGAAGTATACAATCAGATTCAGTTCAATTCTCATTAAAATATCTTAAGGGAATCTCTTTAGTTCTTTTGGAAAAAGAGAAACATAAAATGAATGATTTAAAGTAAATCAGATGGTGAGGATATAAGCTCAGAAAATTGCAATGTAAGTAACCATTTCAATTTGTCCTGTTGCCCAAGTAATTATATTCAGTTTGCCACCAAGTATCTACACATACTGAACCAACTGAACAAGCATCTAAATATATTAGGTATTCCAGAAAATGTCTAGAAACTATACTATTTATCAAGATTTTAGAAGAACTAAGCCATGATGGACAAGTATAAACAGGCAGAGCTGTGATTCAGAGTCATCTCTACAAGGATTGTTATTAAAGTTCATGCTGCAGCTTTATGAAATTTGAATTAGCTTTATAAAAATGTATTATATCATATCTAAATTTTAAAAGTGAAATGCATGAATTTGCAAACACCGTGAACACGTCCTAGACCTCCTTAATACAAAAGTAGGTCAGAAATCAGAATGATCAGAAACTTAAAAGCAGTACTCAATAAAAAGGTCAGTCCTCAACAAGAGAATTATGCCAGCAACATAAGCAGGAAATGACTACATACAGATTTAGAAACAAATCCAACAGATCCAGGCCTGTAGAGCTTGCACTGGATAATATTGTCAATTGTTCCAGCTGTGTCACCAATTTTAAAAGCTCCAGCTTGAATGCCTCCAACAGTGGCTGGGCCAATAACAACCTACCATATCATGAGCACTAAAATAAGTTTTTCCAATTTACAAAGTACAATATAGCTACATAAGTTGATCAATTTCCATTTCAGTAACCACCTTATTATTTGACCGGGCATATGCAATCAATTGCTTTGTGTCTGACTCAGGTACTCCTTCGGCAATAATAGCAACAACTCTAATTGTAGGCTGCTTCAAAGCAGCCATGGATGATGCAGCAGCACTGCATATAGATCAACTTTAGACTTGTTAAAAATTAGAAGGATTTACATGAGGAAGAAGAAAAACAAAACATATAAACTAAATAATTAAAATTTACATTGATTTGATGTGATACAACACAAAGACAAAGACTCCAAATTGTATTTAGCTAATGAAACAAATCATGCAATATACCAAAATATTGAAACCACTCATAAGAGATCATATAAGATACTATAAAATATTTCATGATACCTTGATTATATTATAAGATATTTTTTCAATATGCCGGCAGTATTCACGTACTATTGTACCATAAGATACCATAGGTTCAAAACAATAATAAATAATTAACTAACCTCCTAAATGATGCAAAATTGATGAAGACATCAGCAGTAGGATGTGCAGCACTAGCAGCTTCAATGCTGCAAAATAAGTCAACATACAGCTAAGAACACATTACACAAAGATAAACATAAGTATCATTCTCTACAATTGGTTACTTGGTAGTCATGAAAGGGTGAAATTATTAAGATATCATTCAAAAGAAGAAAAGTAGTCCTTGGCTACAAGCAAACGAGTCCAAAATTCAAGCAAAAAGGGAACAATTTTAGTTTTCATATAGAAATGAATAAGCAACACATACCTAGCATGAACTGGGATGGCAATTTCTTCCTGACCAAAAAAGAGTTTTTGAAATCCCTCAGAACCAGGGTTAATTATTCCAGCCACTGATGGTGTTTCCCTGCCTGTGAATACAAAATTACAACTTCCATTAATATGAAAAGCAAAGATTAATGTCACTGTATGATTTTCTCCTCTTCGTCCAGAAGAAAATAAAGATGATAGAGCAGATACAAACCACAAAGGAAGTCAAAATCAAGCATCCGCTGGATGGGAAGTTGCTTGTAGTTATAGAACAGAGCTTGTGTAGTACGGGAGAATAGTTGTCCCGTCGCCATGATTTAGAAACAGGTATATCTGATGACAAACCAGTGCATTACTTTCTATATCGTAGATAAAACAACATAAAGAAATATTTATGACATTTCTAAAAGTCATGTTTAAAAATGCATATAGAAACTAAATAACAATAACATAAGTTGAAATCACATATAAAGAACAATGATAAACTAGTTTAAGAAACTACTTAAATTCCGCATGATTAAATTAATTATGATCCACAACAATAGCAAGTAATATTTAAATCTTCATAAGCCTAACAGGGGGAAAATCATAAAACAAGAAAAGTAGTAAACTAAGAGTTTGAGATCCTCCACACTCCACAGCCTCATTAGCCTAACAGAAAACTATTCAAAGATCAAATAATCAATGAGAAACAATAAACAAAAAAAGTAGATTAGTGATGCAACAAAACAGATTAGATCGATCACATTAGCAGTTCCACAAGAGACAAAAGTCAGCTGGGTTATCTATCATGTCCAATTAAATCAAAAAACTGTAAAAACAATTATACATATATATTATAAACAAAAAGCTCTTATTGAGAAGCAAACCGGAATTTGAAATCTCAAACTAGAATCAAACCAAAATTCACCATTTCATGTATTCAACAAAAACGAAACCAATCACTAACAAAATCGCCACAAGATCCGCAACTACTCCCTCCAACTACAAAGGTATCACATTAAACATTACAATAAATATTACACCAAAACTCCAACGAAATAAAATTTAACCAATCACCGCTAGTCAAAACCAAATCCAAATCTACCAAAAATGGACGTAGATCCATGATAAAATGATACTGTTGAACTTAACAACAATTTCCAAACCAAACAATACAAAATAAAATATTCACGATTCTTCGAAATCAACAAGAAGATCGCTGAATATACAGAGAGAGCTTCAATAAATAAATTTCAACAGATTAATTAAGAATTAGAAATGAAAGAGAAAAATAGAATTAACGTGAAGATGATAATTATTACAGTGGAAAAGAAACAGATCTAGAAATTGGAAGTGGAAGAAGGCAATGTGTTGACGGTTACGAAAAGAGAGTGTACCTGATTTGATAGAATTGAACTCGGATGGGTGAATCGGTGAGTGGAGAGCGAGTTGGAAAGGAAAGAGATTGAAAATGCAAAGAGAGAGGAGAATTATTTATATAGTGTGTAGTTGGAGTGAGTCACGTGGCAGGTGGTAGTTAGCTGTATAACTTTTACCTTCAAATATTTCCTTAGTATTTCTTTCTCTCTCGTGTTGTTAGATGGAAAGGAAAATAAAATATGAATGAAGGTGATGTTGGTTGGACTAAACTGGAGGTAGGTGTGAAGTGCCTTTTCTTATTTTGTTGCTTGCTTCACTACTTTTGACCCAAAAAATACTTTGTTTTTCTAGTATAACAAAAGAATACCTTTTATATAAAAAAAAAAAAAAATACCTTCAAATAAAATTTATTTATTAACTTGATCTGCGGTCAATTTTAATATTCTAGATTTTTTAACTTAATTTTAAATAATAATTTAATTTTTTTTAACTTAATTATATTTATTTTAAAATATTAACACTATTATTATTTTAATATACTAATTCAATTACACAATTGTTAAAAAATAAAAATAAAACATTCATTATTACCTTTCGAGAAATTTAAATCTTCACAAATTTAGAATTAAAATCTTTATAAAATTTAATTTTTCAACTATATTAATAACATCAAATACTCAAATAAATTTTTTATTTTATTTTATTGCGTTCTTTGAACTTCATCTTCTCCACAAAATCTACCTAAGAGTAAAGTTAACAAAACAATTGTTTTAAATTTCTAAATAAAACAAAAAAAAAATTATTTAATAAAAGACTTCAAATAAAATGTTTTACTTAATAAAAATATTTCATATGATGATATGAGATTTAAATTTAACAAAGATATAATCTCTAACAGTATTATTTAATTATATTACAAGGTCTCACATTATATAAAAAAGTCTCGCATAAAAATTAAAGTCACGTTTATAGATGTTGTATTTGAAAAAAAAAATAATAAAAGACAATTAATGAAACAACTTTTTTCTTTCTAAAAAATCATACTTATTGGCCATCACATTCGGCACCAATAAAAATAAAATTCAATCTCTCTCGATATTACTAGTATTATATTAGTCCCTTATAAATACTATGATAAACCATATTGATCCCTAACAAAAAATAATAGAAACTTATTTTGGTCCTTATGGGTGAGAATGGAAGGAGCTAGTCATCTTTGATAACTCACCATGTAATTTGTTCCTTCAATAGTGGCAGAAGTGAGGGGAAGAAACAAAGAAAATAAGAAGAATGGAAAAGGGGAAGATGATGAAAAAGAAAAGGGGAAGATGATGAAAAAGAAAGGCGTTAGAAATTTTAAAATCTATTACAATGATTAAATTGTCCTTTTTTTTATAAATAATATTTCAATTAAATAAAAAAGACTAAGATCCAAAAGAACATTGATTCTTAACAACAAAAAAATGATGTAAAATGGGGGATGTAATCGATCCACACACCCTCGTAATTAATAAGGATCAACTCTGATAACAATTGTAGTACAAGAAACATAAAAAATATGGTTTAAATTGTTTTATTTAAAAAAATGGTTTTAGCAAAATTAAAAATAAAGTTGATAAAACAATAAACACACAACAATACAAATTAATTTATCTTGACTCATCACCAACACAGTAGCTACGTCTAGTCTCTTCAAACTGAATGATTTGATTCACTAATTCACCAAATGAATTACACATTCATTGAACACATAGTAGTCAATCTGATTATGTTCAAGTCTTTTCAATCTTCTAACTTAGTACAATCGAGCTGTTAGGGTTGCAACCATTATTAGGCTAGGTTACAAATAGGGGTGGGAATAGGTCAGGTCTGAGTCTGATCTACGATTATTTTTTTAGGTTTAAGCTCTTGACCTATGACCTATCATAGATTTTTTTTTTGCTTGACCTGACATTTTTAAAAGTTTGATATGGCCTGAAAGCCTATTTAAAAATCTTATTCATATGAAAATATTTAAATGTTATATTTTTTAACGCACTGCAACAACCTTCCAAGAAAATAAAAAAACAAAATGAATCCATAATTAATCTCTATACACATAATAAGTTACATCTTCTATACATATCAATTTACATAATATTCTACCGTACTACATGATCTTTTTAACAAAATAATTTTTTTTAAATATGAAACTAACACCCTTTAAACCTTACAAAATAATTTTTTGTTTCAAATAATAGATTTTTTCCTGAAACAAACACTCATTATTACCTCTCAAATAAATGTGGAACGACTACTCAGTGGTTGCCTAATTGAATTGCTACTGAATATGGAATGACTACCGAATATAGAATATCTACCAAATATGGAATGACTACCGAATATGGAACGACTAATGAGTTATTGCCTAATTGATATAGTATTTTTTTAAAATCATTAATAAAATAAAGAAAACTTTACATATACTCTTTACATGCACATGAAAAAACACAAATAAAAAGAAACAGATAATCCATTCATATAATGCACAAATTTGTGATTAAAATAACATCTAGCAACGATATAAATGTTCAGATAATATGAGATATATATCTTTAAGAACTATTAAAATTAAGAACCATTGGAAGATATTGACTTAAAGATAGAGGGAATAATAATAAAGACTTATGTAGACTTTGTTGGTTGGTTGAAGAAAGAGGCACAAAATGAGAAAAAACAATGGCAGTAAATTCATGTTAGTCAGAATTTTTCTAATGTTAATGACTCATTTTGTATTTGTAAAAAATAAATCACCTATTTTATACTGAACCATTGTTTCAATTACATATAGAATTGAAAATCAAGTATATCAATCAATGTGTTTAAATATCCACAAAACTGTTATTTCAAATTTAAATTAAGGAAGAAGATAAAAAAAACAAAAAAATAAACTAAAGAAGCTCCATAACTTATTTATATAATATATCATTGTTATTTTTTAGTTTCAAAAACTATTTAAAAATCACAATTTATGTAACCGAAGATAAAAGGGAGAAAAGATAAAGTTGGGAAATACATTCAACTTTAGTGTACATTTCACAATAATTTGAAACTCATTATATAGTAATGAAATCAAATTCACATATATTTTCTAACCAATATGAAACTTTAATATTTACAAAATTGAAAACTACTCAAAATATGAGAGTTT
>JBBPBT010000659.1:1455977-1473126 GCA_037974875.1 Cicer bijugum | reverse complement strand
CAACTTTAAATATAAATAATTTTGAGTTAACAAATATTGATATATTTAAACAAATTTATCATTTTTTATTAACTTAAAAGTTATATATAAATGTTACCTTTTTATATTCGAAGTAGTATTTAATCTTACTTTTAGAACTAAATCAACTTTTTAAAACTTTTTGATCTTCTCTATTGAACAAAATGTGAGGCATAATTTATTGATGATACTATAAAAATTTCTCACATAAACAAATGTGTAAGTAGTATCCATAAACTAATTTATACTCCAATTACAGATGTACTTATGTGTCACATTTTTATTGTATGTTGGATAAATTATCTCCGATATTTTATAGGTAATCTAGAATAAATCTTTAAAAAATGTCTTATCTAATTGGATGTTAGACCATAGACCTCTCTCTCTCTCCTCCCTCTCTTATCCATTTTAAATTGTGAGTATTTCTACTTTCACTCCCTCTACTTCACTTTCGTCTACTGAATTAGTCAATTTAAAAAAGTGTAAAATATACATTCAAATCAATCCATCCGAATAAAATTTGAAACTTTAGAAAACTTAAGAAAGAAAAGCAAAACTTTCTTAAAATTTCCTATTATTTTAGGATTATTATTTGGTTAGTGAAACAACCTTCTTCAGCCCACCAGCATATCTAGACTCGTATTATATATTCATCACATGTTGTTTATTGAGCCTCTTGTATTCTCCAACTCAGTAACCGGCTGTCTAAAATGGACAACAAATAATTATACTATTTCAGTAAATAAAATAATAAAAAATTATATAAAATTATAATATCTCAAATTTAAATTTGAAATGTAATATTTAACTTAACAACATTAATATTCATTAATTAAACTAATAATAAATTTGAGATAGCGGAGGCAATATATATATATATATATATAAATTTACACCATTAAGTATACTAAAATAAAAACCTACAAGGAATGATATTTAAATCTCTCACACACACGGAAAACAATGGAATGGATTTGCAACATATTTTATTTGATACGTGGGTCTAATACTAATAAAGTTTAATTATATTCTCTCTAATTTTTTTATATTGAGTGTATTTATGTGAACTTAAATAAAAATAATTTTTATTTTAAATACTTTATAAATTGTTTTGTAGAAATTTTAAAAAAATAATTTTTTAACTTCTATTTGTTTACTATTAGAAAAATAATTTTTTTAAATGAATTTTAATCTATTTGTATATAATTTATTTAAAAAGGTTTGTTTTAAATTATAAAATTACCATAATCACCCTAGTCACCGATGCGTATTTTTAAAGTTGACTAATGTACTTGAGTACTCATAAAAAACAATAAATAAACACAACAGAAAAACAACGAGGTGAAAAAAAAGAAGAAGAAAAAAGGAAAATAGAAAACTAAGAATTGAACGAGAACAATTTGAGATTAAAAAAAGGTAATGACATCCTTTTATTTTAATTTTTCTTCATAGTTCTTTTTCATCCATCGCATAAAGGAAATACGAGAAACTATTAACTTTTTATTTTTAGTTAAATAATTTTTTTATAAAATAATTTAAAAAAAATCTGAAACAAACTCTATTTAAATTCAATTTTTTTAAAACAAACGCCATCTATTATATACTATTAATAAAATATTACGATTTTGTCTCACAAGTGCAGGCTGGTGTCTACATATGTTATAATAGTATGGGTTCGTCTTTGAATCAAACTAGATCTTAGGAATAATAATTTTAAAATTTATAATTGAATTTATTTGACAATATATTTTTTTTATTCGGTCGTCGTCTAATTCCTTCTAATTATTATTCTGTCAAAAAAATACATCTTTTATATATTTGTATAAAATTTTAATAAACTTTCACTAAATTAATTCTAAGCCATTTTTTTAAAATAACAACTTCATATATAATTATGTGAATGGCGTCCAACGCAAAACCATGATCTAATGATTGGAATCCTTGGACGTCACTCCAAAATTTTGTGATTTTACAATAAAAATGTGAATGATTAAAATCACATGCATTGTCAGCCAACACATGGGGACCAAATTTTATTAAAATAAATAATATGAGCAGCATGGGACACGAGGGACGGCGATTTTAATTAGTTTAACTCTTAACAAAACATTAAACATGAGGCAGCTAATTTATTTGTATTTATTACTCACTTAGAATAATGTCAATTTATTATGAAGTTACTTTTAACAAGATTTTGTCTTAATCTTTTGAGCATTGATATGTGTTATGAAGAAACTTCTAACACGTTATATATTTCTTTTCTATCTTTTCTAGCTTCTCTTTAAAAATTATCATTTGATTAAGCTATCTTGGTTCTCTTAAATAGGGATATTTTCTCCAACATATATAGCCATTGTAAAATTGATCAAAGTATAATATGCAGAAACTTGGAACATTTTGAATTGTTTTGATCCTTTGAATATTCACAAAAGAGCTCTTCTTAATTAATTTTCTTTGTCACAATCGGATTATGTGCTGTAATTGTACTACACAAATGATCGATTATGACCATTTAATCTAAATTAATGACAAAGATTATTTAAAGTTGATTTAGTGAAATTGTAATATGAGCCGTCTAATATAAAGTTAATGACTGAGATTATTTATTTTATTGCGCGTAATTGTCTAATGTAGTTACAATAGCAAATCTGGTTCCAACTTGGTATTATTCTTTTGATTGATATATTACGATGATTTAGATTAATCTTTTGATGTACTACTAGTTCAGCCCTTTTTAATTGTACTGAGATTCCTTTTGTTCTAACTTTTGCATTTATAACACAAATTTTGTATAGATCTTCCGAGTAAGGATCTTCTAATGCATTCATCTTTTGGTGGATGAGCTTCTATTGAACTCATCTTTAAAATAAATTATTTTTCTTTAATATTGTTGCTATATTGAATTTCAACCATATTTAATGTGGGATTACTAAAAATGATAATCACAAGGAAAATTAGACATACAAAAATAGGAAATATTCTTTATGAGTTTAATATCTGATACGTAACCAATACAATGATCACATGAACATAACATGTTAATTTTTTTAAGAGGAGGGCGCAAAGCATTGAAGTTAGAACAACAATTTTGCATTTTGGTGCATTAAAGAAAGTGCGTAACATTATCATCTTTTAACAAGCTGAAATTCTTTTCTTTATATACACCATAGTTTGAATCAAACATTGCTATCAAAAGGTGATGTGAAGTTGTCATCGATTATCGACATTTAACAGGTCCAACCAAAGCAAGTGCTTCCCTAAGAGCTGATAAGAGATGCTCGGGATGATCCTCGATTGAAGAAGCTCCACCATGTTGGGATTGCATGGATCTCAAAACTCTACCAACAATCTGAACATGGATGTAAATAGTAAGATTGGATAAAATAGCATGCCAAACTCACATAATGTGACTCTAGTTGTGATTCATATCTATACTTTTATCCTGTGACATAGTGACAAAGACACGAATCCGATATTGACACGGACATTTAGACACGGTAATAGTTTAAGAAAATGACATGATTGAATGTATTATGTGGGTGTCAGACATTGAACGTGTCTTCTATCTAAGTGTCAATGATATATAACTTGTATCTAAACACACATAATTAAAAATGAAAATAGAATGAAAAATAAATAATTAGACATAAATCGTGCTACCTTTCGTGCGTAGCCACCATAAGCTATGCCGCTAATTAAAGCACATGATGAATTAGACGAGCTGATTGTTGATTTTTCATTATCCAAGAATTCTAGGAACAAATAAGAATGTTTATAATGAAATTGAGAAATGAAAAGAGCAAGTAACAAAGTAACAGGAGAGTTTACAAGGTATTAAGTAACCAAGTGACAACATTACCTGTTCTAGTTGTTTGAAAGAGTCCTTCTTTTTTCAACCCTTCAATTGTGTGAGCATTAGTTCCACCAGCAAGTTGAAGAAAGCCTACCATGTTAAGAGACTGAAACATTAGCTGAATCATGATAGATATAAACCCTAAAGGTTTTCAATGGACCATAAATTGAATTAGAATTAAATGTAGTTCCCTATTTTCGGTAATTCACAAGATTAATTCTCTAGTTTATAAATCTGAAAATATACTCTCTCAGTTTTTAAAATTTCAGAAATTTTCCCATCATAGAATTTGAATTTTTTTCTAAAATTTTAAAAATTGGAGGACTATATTTTCGGATCTATAAATAGAGAGACTAAAATTGTGAATCATTGAAAATAGGGGAACTAAAAACTCATATGTGCACAAACCAGGAGGTCTTTCTGTTGCTTTAGCCAATTGAACAGCAAAGACTATTGACTCCTTAGTCGCTCCTCTCCCAATATCTCCACTCATCGGGCGACCGTCTAACTTGAGTTTTTATACAAGTAAAAAATGTATTTTTTAAAAGAAATATGGAATGTAATTTGGCTTATAAGAATTTGAAATTGTTCAATTTGTTGAAAAGAGAGAAAGGCCACACCTGCCATAAGTTGAAGCTTTTAAGATTTGGTTTCATAATAGAGAACATTTTGTTCATAGAGGATATTGTTGAATCTCCAACATTAGGTAAGCTAACCTGAATCATTTTAATAGTAAATTGTTGACTCAAATAAAAATTATCTAAAATCCAAGCATTTATTGAAAAGTAATACTTATAAGAGTTTAATTTTTATATACTGGTGTGTAAAACAAATTATGTATCTGACTTTAAGTGTAATTATTATTAAAGTCAATTGTTTTTAATGATCTTACGATTATGATTAATTGATTGATGATGTAAAAAGTATTGACATCGACACAATGTATATGAATTAATTCCTACTTATGATCAACCTTTTAAATATAAGAACAGGTTGAAGGCACCACTTACTGCTACTAGCCTCAAATTTTCTACTGAATCGCCTAAAGCACACCATAGTTCTTCGAACTGTCTACTCTCCCTATAAAATGGATTTAGAAATATCAATCAAACATAATAGAAATAACATATCTCAAATTAGTAAAAACTGAGGTTTGATATTTTCATATAATCTGCTGAATAATTCAAATGCTGAATAATTCAAAGACTCTTCTGTGTCTGAAAATGGAAAAGACATCTATGAGGACATGGTTGAATCGTAATTTTGTCAAATAGCGATTATAGTGACACTACATAATTGTGGAATTTGAACAAATGGTTATTGTTCTACGATAAAATAAAGGATGTTGGCGCTATAACATTATAGTGTAGCAAAATTTGAACAAACAACATTTTCAGCGTCCATGATTGACATTATTGTGTGTGTCTCAAGCATACAGAAAATTGAACACATATCATGTATTCAGGGCATAATAAACTAGTAATCATGAAACATATTTTCATAGTAATTCCACAATTATATCCTAGTATTATATGATATGATAAATTAGATGACTGATGTTACCTTCCACTTGTATGTATCTCTATAGCATCAACATCATTTCTCTTGATAAGTTGAGCAGTTGTAATAGCATCTCTAACATATGCTACCTCTCCTGGATCAATATGAAAAAGTATATATTTTAAAAAATTGCATAACATCAAAAGAGAGAATAGTTTAGAGAAAGCTAAGAATTCATAATCTCAAATGGAACTTAAAAATATCTCACTTATTTTATCATAGGGACAAACCGGTAGACAGCGACCACAGCCGTAACAGCGTTCTGTTATGACACCATCCTGCATGTTATAGCCACCCAATTAAACATCACAAGTTTTTATCTTTTGAAAAGAACACAAACTTTGAGATATTAAAAGAACACAAACTTTGAGATTTTAAGTAAAATGAAGTTAAAACCTTTTGTACTATTAATACTTCAGTATCATATGAAATTTGTGAAGTAGATTTGTCTTGGAAGGAGATTGCATTTGCAGGACACACGTTTTCACAAGGGCGCAAACAGTCTGTTGGACAGTCCTCTGGGTCAAATTCTGTTATGAAGGATTTAATTACTAACAACATTCATTAATTTCCAATAAGCATAGATTAAACTTTATATTCTTTTTATAGTTAGAACCAACTATTGAAATTAGAAAGCTATAGAAGCATTTAAATTCAAATACGTGCACTATATTTTGCATATCATAACCCTTCAAAAGTTTTAGTTGTAGAAATATTGTAAACTAAGAATTTAAATCATGTCATGAGATTTCCGATCTATGATGTCAATGTCTTACCGGCCTTACGAAAGTGAAGATCGGTATCATCGTTGACACTGATCATCACCCACGGCCGTCTAACACGGCGTAAGATGTCTGTTGCAGCTTCAATTCCTTCATTCACAGCACTGACAACCGATGCATCAGCTGCACAGTCAATGCAGTCAACTGCAGCCATACAAATTCCAAATTCACTAACTTAATTGGTGTGTTTGAGTAAACAACTAAACCAAATGCTTGTTTAAATGCTTATCATATAAGATAAGAGATTGTGAATAAGCTATTTCTATTATAATAAAAGAGAAAATATGGTTAAACTGCTTTCATATAGGTAATAAACTATTTTCTTAACTATCACATATGACTTATTGAAATAAAATTGATAACAACTCACAAAGGCATGTTATAAGATATTTTCATAAGCTATCATAGATGACTTAGTGAAATAAAATTGATAACAATTTATAGAGACATGTTATAAGCTATTTTCACAAGTTCTCTCAAACACTCTTACAATGTTTATGCTAATTGATAAGTCTAGCTTGTTTGGAGACTTATATGAGCTAATTTACTCATATAAGTACTTGTAATACTACTCTTTAGGAGAGTTTATGGAAACAACTTATGATATGTTTATAAGCTGTTTTTAACTTATTTTCATAAGCTCTTTAGGATAGTTTATCAAAATTTATACAAAAATAGTTTGACTATATTTTATTTTTGTTACAAAAATAATTTATATATAAACACTTAAATAATAAGCTTCCAAACAGGGAATAAGTTATTCATAAGTGAATCCAAAGAACAAATCCAGCCCATATTCATCCCTTAATGTGTTCCATATAAGGTCAAATAAGTTAGCATAACTAAAAAAATTAAATAATGAAAAATAAGTAAATCATCAAATTTATTCTTTACTTTGTAGAAAACTCTCAAATAGGTTTCTATAATTATAAATATTTCAAATACATCACCGATTGCGAAATGTTATTCACATTCATCCTTATGTCAAATATGAGACAAATAAATTCTCAAATTGGTCCCTATATTTAATCACTAACTATCAATTTAGTTCCTAAGTAAAACGACACTAATCAACATAGTTTGACATAAGAACGAATATGAGTACTATTTGATAAAATCAATAATCCCAAAGACATAATTGAAATGATTTTACAAAGAAAATGATAATTACCTCCAGCAAGAGTGTAAACCAGACTGAGATTTCTGATATGAACAACATCTTCAAAGCTTGCACCACAAATGAGCTTAACCCAATTGCCTCTTTGGAGAGAATCAAGTGGAGTAGAGGATGAAATGGAAGAAAACTCCAGAGTGTTGAGGAGATTCTTCACCTGATTCTGAAGAACACACTTCTTATTGTTATAGTTGTTTTTCAACTCTACTTTCACTGGAATTGCACATTCATTTCATTAGTAAGTTAGATATATATACATAGATAGATATAGAGACAGAAAGAGAGAGATTGGAAAAGAGTTTTTAGCAGAACCGTGGTGTTGAGTTGAGACAGAGATATTTGTGGTGCAGAAAAATCTCAGAGCCATTATCTGCAACAAACATACATGCTTTGTTGCATTTGTGCCTTGGATAAATAAATACATACTTCTTTCTTTTCCTCTAATTTAAATATTTTTTTTTTTGTTGAGCTTTTTATTCGAAGAAATAATGAGAATATTTTGTAATTAGCTAAAATATAGGTTGATTTTAAAATTTATGCAAGAATAATTAAGTGATGAGAAGATTTGACTGGAATTGCAAATACGCCCGTATTGATAGTTTACTCTCTCACTTTTGTGTTCTTAAAAGTCTGTAATTAATATATTTAGATTTATTAATTTGAAGAACATCGAGGCTCAGAAAATATAAACTGTATAAATAAAGTTTTTGACTTTATCTCTTTCAAAGTTTGATCAAATTTGAACGTCTTACGTAAAAATATATTTCACTAATAATAATAATAGTAATAAATTTTTGTTTTTATATTTAATTAAGTGAACAGATCTTATAGATTTAAAAGGCTTCTTAGAAAATCTATAATATGATATTTTTAATTAAATATATTTTAAAAAATAACTTATATAAAAATATCTAATTTGATTTGAGTTCATCATAGGACATTGTAATTCGATTTAGTCTAATTTCACATCTATTTAGCAAGAAAAATATTTAGTTGACCACATCATTTAAACATAAATGCAAAAATACTTTTTATTTATTTATTTTAAAAATACATATTATTTTTTTTTATTTTATCTTTTTTAAATATTTGTATCTAAGTTTATGTCTATGTAAGACTTCTTCGTTTGACAATATTTCCACAAATGCGAGCCTTCCAATACATCACTATATTTATATTACTTTTATCAACTAATATAACAAACTAGTGTCTTGGCTCTACTATCAAGAAAATTGATGTTTATCTAAAATCAATTTTTCCCACTATATAATCAAATATGCACATAATAAATTGATGTTTATTAACCATAAGAAATTGAATCCATGCCATAACATATTTTTAAGTCTAAAAGTTTGAAGTGAAATGTATTTTAATTGATGATTAATTAATTTTTTTAAATAAAAAAAATACATTATATTTTAGTCGATTGTCAAATATTAATATTGTTAAGTTGAATATCATATTATGGATTTAAATAAAAAACTTCAAATAAATTTCTTTATTATTTTATCGTAAAAAATTATAAAACGAGAAAAAGTAAAAAAAAATTACAAAAATTGTATAAATCAAGATGTGGTCGAAAAGAGTGTTAGATATAATTCAAAATGATGTGTAATTAGTTAGTTAAAATATAGTTAGAAGTTAGTTAGAAGTTGATTAAGTTGGTTGATGTAAAACAGTCACAAAACTACTGCTATAAAAGGCTAAGATCAATCCACAAGAAAGTGAGTGAAATGCTGTAACAGGAAGATTATTCTGCAGAGTGAAAAGATCAATCTTTTGCAGAACTAAGATCAATCTAAAGGAAGCAGAAGATCAATCCTGCTTTTCTGTTTTTCTCTATTCTCTTTTCTTTTCTTCTCAATTCCAATTCCTCTCAAATATACAATTTGTTCTAACAATTGGCATCAAGAGCTTGGGTTCTAGATCTTGGGAAACACGGGTGCAAGTGTGAGGGGAAATCAAAATTGGGAAACACAAGTGTGAGTAAAAGAAAGAAAAAAAAAAAAGAAGAAATGAATGGAGGAGGATTTCCATCGAATTTGCCAATTCTTGATGGAAAGAACTGGGAGAGGTGGTCTGCATCAATGAGATCGTTGTTGGGAGCTCAAGAAGTGTTTGAGATTGTTCAAGATGGCTATGAACAACTTGGTGCGAGTCCAACTGAAAGACAACAAACAAATTTCAAAGATTGCAAGAAAAGGGATTGCAAGGCATTGTTTTACATCCAACAAAGTGTGGATTCAAATAATTTTGAAAGGATCTCAAAGGTATCTACAACAAAAGAGGCATGAGATATCTTGGTGAAGTATTACACAGTGAAAAAACCAAGAAAGTGAAGCTCTAAATGCTAAGAAGAAAGTATGAATTACTGCAAATGGAGAATAATGAGAATGTAATTGATTATTTCAATCGAGTACAGACAATCAAAAATCAGATGAAAGCCAATGGAGAAGTGATGACAGAGGTTATGATCATTGAACAGATTTTGAGGACATTAACACAAAGACACGATCACATAGTGGTGGCAATCGAAGAATCAAAGAATCTTGATACAATGAAGCTGGAAGATCTGCAAAGCTCCCTAGAAGCTCATGAATTAAGGATAAAAGAAAGAGATGAGGCACACACACAAACGCAGACATTGCAAGCTCAGATCAGCAGGAAGTCCAATCAAGATGGAGTAAAAAACAAGAAGTGGAAGAGCAAGTCAAAATGGCACCAGAACCAGGATCAAGATGAGGAGGCTGGAGGTTCAAGAAGTCAGCAAAACATTGATAATAAACGTAGGAAACCATCTGGCAAAAAGAAATTTGACAAGAGAAGGGTTCAATGTTATAATTGTCAAAAATATGGGCATTTTGCATATGAATGCATATCCAAGAGAGTACAAAGAGATGATGGTGAAGCTCAATTGGCCCAGGCAAATAGTTCTGACTCAGATGAAGTGCTGCTGATGACATCTACAAGCAAGGAGGATGATTGTCCAGGATTATGGTATCTTGACATAGGGTTCTCGAATCACATGATTGGCCATAAAGAGTGGTTTGTAAATATTGATGAGAAAGTGAAGAAGGAAATCAGATTTGCTGACAATAGCACAGTAACAACTGAAGGTATTGGCAAAATCTTGATTCAGAGAAGGGATGGCAAACAATCTTTCATATGTGATGTGTTGTATGTGCCAAATATGAAGAACAACTTGCTAAGCTTAGGACAGCTGCTTGAAAAGGGGTATTCTATGAAGATGGAACAAGGTGAGATGAGATTGTTCGATGATTCAAGAAGATTGATCTTGAAGGCACCACTAGCAAAAAACAGAACCTTCAAGATTGATATCCAGATCAATGAGAGCAAATGTCTAGCTGCTGAAGTGTTGAGTGAAGATTGGTTGTGGCATAAGAGGTATGGACATTTAAATTTTAGAAGTCTTCAAATGTTGCATAACAATAGAATGGTGCAAGGAATTCCCAGAATTCAAATGCAAAAGGAGTTGTGTGAAGAATGCTGTCAGGCCAAACATCACAGAAATGCATTCAAGGCTGAAGTGCAAACTCGATCCTCAAGAATGATGGAGATAATCTACTCGGATGTGTGTGGTCCTTTTGAAGAAGTATCAATATGAGGTAATCATTACTTTATATCATTCATTGATGATTTTACAAGGAAAATTTGGGTATATCTAATCAAAAGAAAGAATGAAGTGCTGAAAATTCTTAAAAAATTCAAGATAATAGCTGAAAAACAAAGTGGCGTTAGTATGAGAGTCATTAGAACAAATGGAGGAGGAGAATACAACTCTCATGAATTCCATGATTTTTGTGAAAGAGAGGGAATATTGCATGAAATAACTGCTATTGACACCTAATTTTGTCCGATTTTTTTATTTATTTATTACTTTTTATTAAAAAAAGAAATAATAATAATAATAATAATAATAATAACAATAATAATAAATATATAAATATATGTGAAGAAATATAAAAAATAAAAATAAATAATTAGGGATATAAGCTTTAAACAATCACAAGTGTTTTCGGTTCTTGTTTGCCTCTAATTCTTGTTCAGATTCTTTTCTAAAATATAAAAAAAAATAATAAAAAATAAAAATAAAGGAAACTGAAAAGAAATGAATTGATTGTCATAAAAATCGATGCAATGATGATCAAAATAAATGAAAAAAAAAACAGAAAAGAAATTTATTAATAGTCATAAAATTCAGAATAATGGTGATCAATTGAATAGAAAAGAAAACCGAAGAAATGAATCAATGACAATAAGAATCGGTATAATTGTGGTCAATTAAAAGAAAAGAAACCGAAAAATAGATTAATAGTAATCAATTGACAATTATTCTTTTGTCTTTTGAAATCTACACCAAAAAATCTATAAATAGTTTGCCACAAGAGCACAATGGGGGAGGACAATTGGAAACACAAACTAAGAGCATAAAAAAAAATATAGAGAGATTAGTTAGCAAAAGAGAATGAGAGAATCTGATCTTGAAGTAATCAGTCTAGTAAGGTACATTTTTCTTATTCTTTTCTCTAGTCTTCTTATTAGTTTTTTTGTTTTTACATTTTTTTTTTATAATATATTTTTTCTCTTTCTATTTTTTTTTTGTTTATAAAAATAAACTCATATGTTAAGCTTTCATTTTATTTTTTAAATCGTTTAATCCTAAAAATTGTCTTGTAATATAAAATAATAAAAAAATATAACTAGTTGATGTCTATATTTAATAAAAAAATTCATAATACGTCTTTATCAAATAAAAAAAATTTATAACGGATAAATGTTTTTACCCTTAAGATTAGAATTAATGGTTGTTGCCGCCGGATAAAATTCATCCTCGCTCGCTACACCATATTATTTACTTTCAATCGTTAGTGGCCTTTGTGTCGTGACAGATCCGACAACGTATGAGCATTTAACAGATTATTTCACCGTCGTGTCCATTTGTCTCGTTCACAAACCGCCACGTTACGAAATTTTTTTTTTTAAAAAAAATCAATTTCTTTTTTACGTTAAAACACACAAATATTATTATTATTATTATATTTATCATTATTATTATTATTATTATATTTTTATTTTTTTAATACGCATGTAAATAATATAATAATAAAATCGGTTAACACACAAATATTTTCTACCCAAAAACTACGTGAGTTTTGATTTCCCTATTGCACCGGGGGATACGTAGGAGCAAGGTCTTTCCTTGTCAAACCAAATTAATAAAAAAAAATATTTTTTTTCTTTCTTTTATTAATGTAAATAATTTATTTTTTTTACTATTCTTTTTGGGGGTAAAAATAAATAAACAAATAAATAATTTATATGCAATTAATTAGGGGGTAACCGTTTTAACGGACGTTATAGGGTGGTAATACTTCCCTATTCGTAATCGACTCCCGAATCCGAATTTCTGGTTCAAAAATTATTGTTTTAGGTTTTATCCAATTTTTCCTTTAATAAAAATAAAATTGGTGGCGACTCCTTTTTTTTTCGTGGACAAACAGGACGCTACAACTGCACCCTACACTCCCCAACATAATGGCACGACTGAAAGGAGAAACAGAACCATAGTGAACATGGCTAGAAGTATGTTAAAAGGGATGAAAGTACCTCATAAATTCTGGGGGGGAAGCAGTATCAACTGCAGTGTACATATTAAATAGGTGTCCAACCAAGAGACTAGGCACAAGGACACCTGAAGAAGCTTGGACTGGAAGGAAGCCAGCTGTGAAACACTTGAGAGTGTTTGGCTCATTGTGCTTCAGGCATGTACCAGCTCAAACTAGGAAGAAACTTGATGACAGGGTTGAACAAATGGTGTTGTTGGGTTATGATGCCACTGTGGCGTACAAGTTGTATGATTCGAACAAGAACAAAGTAGTGATAAGCAGAGACATACTAGTGGATGAATCAAGAGGTTGGGACTGGACAACAAGTGCAATCAGCCCAGACATACCAACTAGACCAGCCAGCAGAGCAGTAGCAGCTGAATTGGTTGAGGACAAGCCAGCAGAGGTAGCAGATCAACCTGCTATTGAACTTGTGAGGAGATCAGCAAGGGTTAGACAACCTTCAATCATATTGCAGCCATATGAAGTAACTTCTGACTCAACCATCAATGCAGATGGAAAATTAATTCACTTTGCCTTGCTTGCTAAATCAGAACCAATAAGTGATGAAGAAGCATTGAGTGATCCTAGATGGATGACAGCAATGGATGAGGAACTAGAAGCCATAAAAAAGAACAAAACATGGGAGCTGATGACCCTGCCAATGAATAAAAGACCTATTGATGTGAAATGGGTTTATAAACTGAAATTGAAACCTGATGGGTAGATTTCAAGGTACAAGGCCAGACTTGTAGCAAAGGAATTTTTGCAAAAACAAGGGTTGAACTATGATGAGGTATTTGCTCCAGTAGCAAGAATTGAAACAATAAGAATGATAGTTTCAATTGCTAGCTACAAAGGTTGGTCTATGCATCAATTGGATGTTAAATCAGCCTTCCTCAATGGCTCATTGGATGAAGAAGTGTATGTGAAGCAGCCTCCTGGATATGTGAAAACAGGCAAAGAAGATCATGTTTACAAATTGAAGAAAGCCTTGTATGGCTTGAAGAAAGCACCTAGAGCTTGGAACAAGAGAATTGATAGATTTCTCATAGAGCAACAATTTAAAAAGTGTATGAATGAGTATGGAGTGTATGTCAAGAAGGCAGCAGCAGCACTTGCATTGCTGATATGCCTCTATGTCGATGATTTGTTGATAACTGGCAGTGATGAAGTGAAAATAAATGAGTTCAAATTCAGATTGGAGAAGGAATTTGAGATGACCGATTTAGGCGTGTTGGCATATTTCCTTGGCATTGAATTTGAAACTAGAAAAAATGGAATTTTTATGCATCAAAGAAAGTATGCAAGTGATGTATTAAAAATGTTTAAAATGCAAGATTGCAATGGAAGCAGCACCCCATTAGACTTAGGGCTGATGTTGTCCAAAGAAGGCAATGATGAATTGATTGATCCTACAACTTTCAAGCAAATTGTAGGATCCTTGAGATACTTGTGCAACACTAGGCCAGATATCACATATAGTGTTGGGCTGATTAGTAGGTACATGGAAAAGCCTAGGACATCACACTACATGACAGCAAAAAGGATTTTGAGATACATAAAGGAAACCATTGAATTGGGTCTGCTATATTCCTCAAAACCAGATGAAAAGGAAGCTGAACTTATTGGCATTACTGATGCAAATTGGTGTGGAGATATGGATGATAGAAAGAGCACAACAGGCTATGTATTTACAATCAACACTACAAGAATTTCTCTAATTTGTGGCCAACTTTATAAATATTTTGTGGCCGAATAAAATCCTCACAAATTTGTGACCGAAAAAGCCCTCACAAAAGCTAAAATTGAAATTGGTCATTTTTTGTGGCTGAAAAAGCCCTCACAAATTTTTAAATATTTAACTGGATTTTGTGGCTGCCTAAGCCCTCACAAAATTTGGATCATGTGATTTTGTGAGGGCTTAGGCAACCACAAAATCCAGTTAAATATTTCTGGATTTTGTGAGGGCTTTTACAGCCACAAAGAATTAATTTTGTGAGGGCCAAATCCGTCACAAAAGCTTGAAAAGACCAATGAATTTGTGGCGGCCTATGCCGTCACAATGGATTGTGCACGTGGCGTTTGTGGCTGCAAAGGCCGCCACAAAATACGCCCAAATTCACGTGGCTTTTCTGGCCGCTTAGGCCGTCACAAGTGTCATAGCCGTTAGATTTTGTGGCGGCAAAGGCCGCCACAAATTCCATTAGCCGTTGCCAATGTGGCTGCTTTGGCCGCCACAAATTCTCAAGGCTAATCCTATATATATTGCCCACCTCCTTCTTCATTTTTCACATCTAACTTCTCTCTACAACTTCATTATCACTATACTCTCCTCCTTCTCTCTACAACTTCATTACTCTTCATTTAAAATTATTATTCTTTATTTTTAATTTAAATATTTTATTTTAAATTTTTAATTATATTAAGATATATATATATTAAATTTAAATAATTTAATTATTAGTCTTTCAAATTTAATTTAATTATAATTTAAATTTTAATATTAATTTATAAATATATTTATTATATTCATTATAATTATAATTATATTAATTTATTATATATAATATTAATTATATTAATTATATTCAATACAAATATATTAATTATATTAATTATAATTACTGAAATAAAATAAAAATTAATTTATATTTTACGTTGACATTTGTGGCGGCCAAAAGCCCTCACAAATGTCCAGTCAGCAAGCTTTTGTGGCGGCCAAAAGCCCTCACAAAGGTCCAGTCAGCAAGATTTTGTGGCGGCCAAAAGCCCTCACAAAATCCAGTCAGCATGATTTTGTGGCGGCCAAAAGCCCTCACAAAATCCAGTCAGCCTGTCTTTTGTGGCTGCAAAAGCCCTCACAAAATCCAACCTGTTTCAGCACTTTGTGCCTGCAAAAGCCCTCACAAAATTTTGTGATCAGCTTATTTGTGGCTGCCAAAAGCCCTCACAAAAGCCACATTTGTGGCTGTTTTTCCCCCTATGTGAGGGCTTTTGGCCCTCACAAAATCCTATTATTCTTGTTGTGCAATAACTCACCAATATCATGGTGTTCAAAGAAGCAAAACATAGTTGCATTGTCCACATGTGAAGCTGAGTATGTGGCTGCATCCATGGGAGCATGCCAAGCTGTATGGCTAGCAGAATTAATGGCAGAACTGGGGTTGAGAAGTAACAATGCAGTGAAGATGAAGATAGACAACAAATCAACAATAGATCTAGCAAGGCATCCAAGTGTCCATGGAAAGAGTAAGCACATTGAGACAAGATTTCATTTCCTAAGAGATCAAGTAATAAAGGGCAAGATAAAGCTGGAAAATTGCAACACAAATGATCAAAAGGTTGACATTTTAACAAAAAGCTTGAAGAGAGTGAAGTTCCAAGAGATGAGGATCAAGCTTGGATTAACTTCAAATTGAATCACTTTTGAATTAGGGAGCATGTTAGATATAATTCAAAATGATGTGTAATTAGTTAGTTAAAATGTAGTTAGAAGTTGGCTAAGTTGGTTGATGTAAAACAGGCACAAAACTAATGCTATAAAAGGCTAAGATCAATCCATAAGAAAGTGAGTGAAATGCTGTAACAGGAAGATTGTTCTGCAGAGTGAAAAGATCAATCTTTTGCAGAACTAAGATCAATCTAAAGGAAGCAGAAGATCAATCTGTTTTTCTATTTTTCTCTATTCTCTTTTCTTTTCTTTTCTTCTCAATTCCAATTCCTCTCAAATATACAACCTGTTCTAACAAAGAGAAGGAAATATCATTCTACTAATTGTAGTTGACATGTATGGTTAGATATTTTATTCACATTGTAAATTATGTTTAAGTTAGAATTCTCAAACAAAAACTTAAATGAACAGAACTATTCTTCATAAGAAAATAAAAATTATACGCCCGATTATTATTTCACTTTGTCGGTCAACTAAAGATAAAAGTAAATCTATATTATATTCAAATGGCATATTAAGTTTTGATGATTTAAATTATTTATTTTAAAACTTTATATATTTTTATTTAATTAAATAATTGTATTTTTAAAATATTCACCTATATTTATATATAAATGAGTAGTAAGTTTTGTAGTAATTTATTTTCTTTTAATTTTATATTGATTCAATTTTTAAGAGGAG
>JBBPBT010000659.1:1438807-1453140 GCA_037974875.1 Cicer bijugum | reverse complement strand
AAATAAATAGAATAGATAACAAAATTTTATAATAAAACTATTAATACATTAGTACATAAACAAAAAATATTATAACATATTAAATATCCGTTTCAATTAATATCTGTGAATATTATAACATATTACTTGTTAATACATTAGTACACAAATTTCACATGAGATAAAACGTTTCAATTTTAAGTAATAAAGTAACTAAAATTCTGAAATTAAAAATTAAATTACTAAAATTAAGGACTAAAATTGCATATAAGTCTTTTAATTTTTCATTGATAATTCATTTAATTCATATAAAATAGTAGCATCTTAACTATTGCATGTTTCCATGCAAAAGGTTAAAAAAATTGAGGAAAAAAGGTAAAAACACTTAACCCAACAGAAGGTAAAAAACTTCCATGCTTGATTTTTAAAAGAGCTATGAGATGTTATTGCTAAACACTGACACACAACTACCTTCTCTAACTAAGATTAGTGATCAAAGAAAATGGAATGTAAAAGGTGTTACTTTTTTTTACTGTGCTAATTGAATATATAAATCAAACATAGTATATTAAACATCATATAAAATACATTGAGATTGTGTGGTCCAATTTCGCATAGAAAAAAAAAATTAAAATAAACATAAACCGTATACCATATGGTGTCAGGTGTCAAGATTTGATGTCCACAAAATATTTCTTTTTTTTTTAGTGCATAGTCTTGTCAATTTCTCCTCTATGTTTGAGTCTAACCCTCTGATGAGGATTACTGCTATAATCATACAAAGCTTCAAATAACACAGAAAGGAGATAAATCTCTCCCTTCCCTATGATGTCTACTTGTTTGTAATTTTAAGATAAAAGAGAGGCATGCACACTGCACCAAGAGCTTGTATTATGCTGCAGATTTTCAACCACTAAGGGTTGCATGCAACATTATGCTTCAACCACAAATATTTTTTTAGGACATTGCAGTCACAAGCAGCTTCATTGACTGAATTTGTCAGCAATTTTTCACAACACAAAAGCTATGATGGAAAATATAATAGTAAGATCATGGTACATTTACATAACATACCAACATGACATGATAGTTAAATAAAGCTAAAGCAAATTTTTTATAATTTCTCTTGTTAGTATAAACAAGGTTGTGGATGAATAGAGGCTATATAATTTTTGGAGTACTATGTCATAAGATTTTGGACTCAACAAAATCTGGCAGACTTAAAAGCAAGAGGATACATAAAGGAATTAGAATAAGTGAATCTAACAATCTGGCTAGAAGTTAAAGGGTTCCCTCCATTCACCAAGCAGTCATCAAAGGAGAGTCTCTTGAACAATCTAGGGTTGATTATTCTTGCAGAAGCAAACCATCCACAATGGAGGTGGATATCATGAGGAGCACATCCAGAAACACAAGTGTTGACAATTTGCACAATGTATTGTGGAATTCCAGAAGTAGTACCTTTACTTTGTGAGATGCTTATGTCTCTTTTTGTGCAAGAACCTGATAGAATAACACTCATTCCGGTTTAAAAGAATAAAGATAAGAAAAACGTAAACAATGAACACACAATATTTGATCACATAGAATTCGGTAAATTGTGTCTACGTCGGATAACAGAGTAACTACACTACTTCATAACAAAATATAAACAAAAAAGCACATATATCTGAACGAAATTTGGTCTAGATACATATACTTTTATGTTTATATCCTATTACATAGAGAGAATCTTTCTATTATGATTCAAGATTACGATCTGAAGTATACAATTGGTATTTAAATAGTACGGTTCAATTTTTTGAAAAAAGAACCAAAGAAAGAAAACAACTGAATGAAAGAATTGCATGTGTACTACCATGAAACCAAAACTTTTTAGAGGTGGAGTGTGCATGTTCTGCTTTTTCTGACACTGTTATGGAACCATTCTTGTCTTCATGAATAGAATGAAGAATCTTTGTTGAAAGACCTGCCAACATTATGTAAGCTTCTTGATCAGAGGAAGGAATAGACTAGAGAGAGAGAGAATTAAGCAAGAGGTTTTGTTTTTATACCTGAATGCATTTCCACATCACAAAATACAAGGAGAGGCATTGTGATGCAGAGGAAGATCAGATGAAAAGACATTGTGATGGTCATGTTTTAATGCAGATATGGCTATGTTTTCTTTGCTTAATCTTCTTGACAAAGAAATATACTCAATCAAAGTGTTAGGAATGAATTTTGAAGATGCAAGAGAGGAGAGAAAGATATTTGTAGGGTTGGTGACCCCTACAGTGATGCTTATAAAAGAATGGTATGATTGGCTTGCACATTTGAAGCTCATTATGAGGTCCCTTTTATTCTTGAGATAATATAATTAAGGGGAGTGTTAAAATTTAGTGTATCTTTTAATTATTTTATTTTTTAAGTGTACAATATCCTATGCTAATTATTAGTAGTTTTAGTCAATACAACTTTCTAATTATTGAATGTAATTATTGCGGCATCATTATAAATAAAAAAGTATGTGATCTCATTAGAAACAAAAAATCACATATTTTATAGTTATCACATTGAATTTATCAGAATCATGGTAAATTATTGTGATTTCCAAAAGTTTCAAGTCTAGCTTATGCAAAATCACATCCGACTCATGGTGATTATAACTATTTTATCACGATACCAAACTTACCCTTAATATATTAACATGGGCTCCACTATTAATAAGATAAAAAAACACACAACAAGCATATGATAATTTTCATATATAAAAAAGTTTTATACTAAATGAGAGAATTATAATGGCAAGGTTTTTATTTTTATTTTTTACCTACTGAAAATGAAGACAGCATCTATTCAGTGCAACCGGAAAAATGCCAAAGGACTTAAAGAAACCTTTCCTATCTCAGTCCAAACGACAAAATACTAAAATCAAGATTTTGACTCAATTTTTTGATTTAAAACTAATTTTTGTTTAAACTTAACAGGTTAAGTAGAAAAAAAAACTATTTAATTGTTGTAAAAGTAAGTTTTTCATTTTTATATAATTATATTTAATTACTTTCTTTTTTTAAATTATTATCGATTATTATTTGATGTCACTGTCTATGTAATTGCTTCATAGCTCTCCACACTTCACAACATCTATGGTTGCTCAAATTCCAATATTCCATTTTACCTCTAATCTTCTATGATGAGCTTTTCGGTAACCTTCATTTTCACATTGATATGAATCTAGCATCTAGAGAAAGGACAAAGCACCATGAATTCAAAGCTGGAAGAAGAAAGTTACAGGGTAGCATTGGCAGACCCTATGACAAAAGCAAAATGGAACTTGTGGGAAATCAGTAATAGCTTCTTATTCTTCCATTTGAATGATAAATTTCCATTTTTATTCTTCACATATACATTTTATACACCTATTCCAATTTTGACAAAAGGGAATTTGACCATCAAGTAAACGTATCATTTATGTATGACATGCATGCATGCACATGAGACACGGTTGCATGCATTAATCATTATGCATGCCTCATTACACTTTTTCTCTATAGCAATATGTCTACCTTTAATCCCCTCCTTTTTTGTCCATTATATATTGCCTCATTATTATCACATTCGTATTTTCATGGAAGTGTTTTCTTTCTGTATGCACATGTGCATCAGTCCTCACAAAATTATGCTATAATTGTCTGTCACTTGGAAGTGAAGATACCTAGGAAGCATTGACATAGACACCACATGTAACACTATAGTTGACACTTAGATAATAATAATAATAATTTCTAAAACAAAAATAGTTAAATGTAACTATATGTGTCAATGTCGCATTGGTGTGTCGAATTTTAAACATGTCTTTAATTTAAAGCATATGTGCTACATAAGAAAATACACACTTGAAAGAGGATTCAAACTCTTGCTACAACCTGTTCCCTATCCCCCTTTGCAACTATATTTGAGGATAATAATTTCCTTCAATCAAACAATGTCATTGTTAGAGATTTAGATTTGTCTGATATTGATCAAACCGTCTATGTTTCAAGTTTGTAGTTTAGATTTATTTTGCCAAGTTAGAAAACGAGTCGTTCGATTAAGATTGAAAGGATGAGATCGTGTGAATGCGTGTAAACATGGTTATTCCAACTAAGTGCCTAGGAATCTAGCTATTTGATTGTTGAAGAAAAAGGGCCTATAACGTGGCACCTGGTAACAAAATGTGAATTAAAAGCTGCCCCTAAAATCAAACTTTATTCAGTATTCATTCATACAACAGTTACAAGTCACTGTTAGATTGCCAAAAGACCAAACCACGTTTTACCACTATATATGAATTATGTTATATGAACAGGTAAGAACTTTCTTCTGATGCTTTTCAGAGGCACATGTTGTGGGTTCAGATATACCATTTGTATGCAGCTAGAGCTTTCAAGTTCAGGTAGCTAGATAGAAGAATCACTGTGAATGTGAATTTATTGCTTTGGCAAATTATAGCAACCTAAGGTTTTAGGAGCCAACCAGCTCACCTGTTCATGCATGTATGACCATGTGATGGGAATTAATTGCTGCAGCACATGAAAATTTCACTACCTAAGTACCCTCTTAATAAGAGGCTCTTATATCTATTA
Source organism: Cicer bijugum (assembly GCA_037974875.1). Taxonomy (NCBI): domain Eukaryota; kingdom Viridiplantae; phylum Streptophyta; class Magnoliopsida; order Fabales; family Fabaceae; genus Cicer; species Cicer bijugum. Next base: position 1,448,554 of record JBBPBT010000659.1, on the reverse strand, counting down.
TCAAAAAATTAATGTCATGTATTGTGCCTTACATATTTAGCCTATCGATTACTTATTTTATTTTCCAATTTGCATTTGATCCCATTTTTTGTTTGAATTATGTCACTTCATCCGTGTGATTTGCTGTGTTGTTCTCTCCATCTATTATTTTTTTCAACGATTTTGTTTTTGAATATATTAACTTTATTCATTATAATGATATTTTTTACTAAAATGCCCTTGATAACCAATATGGTGTTGAGAAAGTTAGTAACATTATCTCTCATCTAGAAAAGAACCTGAATTTGATTCATTGATTGGCTGGCTCATTTGGAAAGCTTTCTAATCAAATGTGTAAAAAATATCGAATACGCCACTACCAACTCAGTGGTTAGTCTCATGGAAGGTATGAAGAACCTAAATTTGTTAGAATTTTTGGAATGTAGTTGTGAGCCAATAATCCTTGAATGTTTAGCTACAAGTTGATCTAACTCTTGACCCAATTTTTGGTAAACTTTCACAAATTGTTAGATATAATAATTATATAAAACTTGTAGTACACTTTTTAATCCGAATCACTAGTTCAATTTTGTTAAAACGTTTCTTCTAAAAATTTGGCGTGAATAGAGAATATTCAAAACATGCAAACTCAACGGTAAGACAAAAAAATTAAATCATTCATTTCATAGATAAAGAGGATACTCACTTTAAAGCATATATTTATATTTTAATTTCAGGAAAATAAAATACATATTCATAACTAAAAACATGATATGATCACCAAAAAAAACATGATATAAAGAAACAAACTATTTCTAAGATTTACTTAGATTTAACGCCTACACTTGTTAACCGCCAGACAAAACCACAATCGCTTTCAACTAATGGTAATGCCTAGGTGAGAGGTAATTGGACCAACATCTGACAGTGAGTGTATGATACACAACTAGTCAATCATGGGGCGTACTATATTTAGAAAAAAAGAAAAAATATTCTAGTACAATATTTGATCTTTAAAGTTTTCTTGCATCCATGATTTCACTAACATGATATATAAGAAAATCTGTACTCGTGTTTCATCAGATAACTACCCAGAATCATCATCAAATAAGCACAGAAAAATGACAGGGCAAAGAGAATAGCAGGCACATATAGTAGTTGGAGACAATCCAGAAGCCCCTAATTATTCGAATGACTATTAGACATTTGGTAATTTCACCGTCCAGGACATGATTAGTCATTTCTCCTTTAGTCATTTCTCCTTCTTATTGCCACTGGTAGAGTTCTGCTCAGTAAGCATTTTCAAAACGTTAACCAATGCTTGCAAACGATCCCATATGCTAAGCCCATATAGTGCTTCAACAAGCGACTCCTGAAACTCAAATCCGTTTTCTGCCACAGGATACTAGGGCAGATGAAAAACGCATCTCAGTATATATCCCCTAATAGTGAAGTCAAATGATATTATGAAAGGTTGCCATACTGACCTGGATAGGCTTAGGTATCTTGGTCTTAATGAATGGCCACCATCTATCTTCAACAACTGATTTTACAAGGCAGCATGCTCTCAAACCTTCAACACCACCGAATCGTCCAAATCCACTGTGTTTCACGCCCCCAAATGGCAGGGACTGGAAAATCAGAATGCAAATTTACTTCAGTAGAAATTTAAAGAGATAGACCTAGGATGAGTAGGGAATATATCCTAACAGTTTAGCTGAAAGAACTGCACAGTAGGACCTAATTTAACAGAATTTTGTGTCTTTACCCAATGGCTTCTTGATCTTTAGGAAGAGTTGACGTGGTAACTCTATGACCAAAGTGATCTAGACACTAGGGTATGATCCTTGATACCCACATTCTTATAATAAAAAGGTTAAATTTCAATTACAAGATAGGTGTGTATGTGAACATCCATCAAGCCCTAAGGGCTCTTGCGTGACGAGGCATGTTAAAATGTGTAATATAAAACCATTCATGTGCTGCTTTATGCAGACTTGGTTCGTGACAAAACACAATAAGAAATCAGAAAGCCATCACTCAAGTGCGCCTTCTAATATTTCAGTTGTTCCTCTTGTTCTTTAGAAATTGGATGATACCAACAAGGCACACATCATACCATGCTACTATTAGGTCGCTTTAGGTGATAGAGAGTTAAACTATTTAAAATCAAATTTTACCTGACACATGTATGTTGATGCAAAATCATTAACTGCAACTACTCCACAATGTATATGAGAAGCTATCTCTCTGGCACGGCTTTGACTGCCAGAGAAAACAGCACAGCCAAGCCCATATTTTGAGTCATTAGCAAGCTTGATAACCTCTTCGTCAGAGCTAAACTTCATTATTGGCATGATAGGTCCAAATGCCTATAAGTCAACGCACAGATGAGTCTAGTAAGCAGTGGCTTGCTGGAGCACACAAGATATAAAAATATTCTTCCATAGTAGTTGGTTGCACAACATGAGAATCAACTATTCAAATCCAAAACAAGTAGTAAAGATACGAATCATATTTTTTAGGTGCTTACATAGATATGGACTAGAACCAAAAATATTAAAAAAAATAAAGAAAAAAGCGGTAAAATGAAAAGCAGAGAAAAAAGCAAGGTTTGCTACCTCTTCTTGCATCAATCTCATTGAGTGATTCACATTCACAATCACAGTAGGAGGAAAATACTGATCAACTGCATCTTCACCTATATGTCCAAAACTTCCACGTGCAACAATTTCAGCTCCTTTGTCTAAAGCATCATTTACCAGACCTTCGAGCTTTTCAGAATGCTCATGCATGCATAAAGCTCCCATATCATACTTCCCAGCAAGTGGTGGACCCTGCAAGAAATAATTAGCCCAAAGCCTTAAAGAATGGACTCCTTAACACTAAATAGTTGAGGCAGATGCCTATCCTCCGTTAATAAGTCAAACTATAGTTCTTGCGTTATCAATGTTAATGCAATCTGTGGGATTTATATAATTTCATGGCCTTTTTTTCCCTTTCCCCTCATATATCTAGTCATGGATGCGAGGTTCCTAGAGGGAGTTTTTTGAAGAGTATCTATCAATTCAGAGAGAGTGAGAAATTGGAGCGTTCCATAAGTAAATTCTATCAATTTTCCATATCTTAACACCGAAAACTACTTAATAATCAATAAATGTTTTAGAGGTATAGAAATGCATGTACGAGAGTGGGTCAAGAACAATTAAAAAAAAGCCAGACCTTACATGATTCAGCAAGAATATGGGTAAAATACTTTATAATATTTGGGTTGCATCTTAAAGTAATTCAGAATATCGTGATGTTTGTATATCTGATGAAGAGCTTGAAGCATAATGGAATGAGATGCAGTGGAAGAGAACGAAATAAAATTACCATTCCATAATGGATGTATTAACGATTTGATAGAATGGAGAACGACTAATTACATCCCTTTCCACCCAAATTAGAGGAGGAAAAAATTGGGGTGTTGGATTCAATGTGATGGTATCCATTCTATCACGTTCCATTCCATTAACAATCCAAACAATGGAACTTTTAGTGTTTCCACTCCATTGTATTTTAGGGTTTGTGACCAATCCACTAGTCGAGGTTGAGGAGTGTCAGCCCTTGGGTTGCATTGCCTTTGTTGCACAAATAGTCTGGCCCTAATACAATCCTTGATGTAGTCTGGCCCCACTACTATCCCAGAGAAAAAAACCTAGCTCTGCTGCTATCTCGGATAAATCAGCTTGGCCTTGCAGTGGGGCTATCCTAGATGTAGTTTGGCCCAAGAACTATCCCAAAGAATGTAGCATGATGGCACAGATACAGCTTGGCCCTTCAGCTATACTAGATGAAGCCCTAGCTATCCTAAATTGTTTATCCGTGGCTATGATGCGCACCAACCTCAGTTTCCATTTCAATGCTTTATTTATTTTGTTTGAGAAAAATCTGCTAATGATCATTCTAACGGGTCTGTTCATGCAACACTCCAATCATTTCGTTGAGTACCTGACTTGATTTTCCAAAAATCTAAACTCTACAACATCCTTGAGTTACCTTTCCAACCATATTTTATCAAACCCATGTTATATTTTCTTTTAGGAGTTTATTTGCAACAACCATAAAGCTTGATAAATTTTAACTTGAGGGATGTGGAATATATAAGAAAGTCTCATAATACTGTATTGTACTTAAGACTAACTTAGAATTAATAGATTATCTCTGATGATTGGTTTCAGTATTTCTTTTTATTTCATTATATCTCTCCTTATTTAATTAAACTTACAAGTTCAGTATAAATATAAATATGGGTTAGTGCTTACTTTATTGTATAAAATCATAATCATTATTCAGAGTCTTTCTTTCTTTCCTTTCCCTCCTCTATGAAAAATAGAAAAAGAGGCAGGTAGAAATGCAACAAAAACAGAGGACAAAGCAACATATGATGAATCATATGACCTTCTCGCTAAACTTCATAATAAACTAGAATAGATGTAAAGATAAGCTGATGGACTTCTGAAATAGCAATTCTGTAACAATCAAGTGCTAGCAAATGTGACAAGAAGCCCATGTTGACTTAGAAAGAAATTGCACAAGACAGATGTTACAAATGAAAGGTCATAGAAAATCACTAGCATAGTATTTTTTAAATAAAAAAGTACTTACAGCTGTAACAGATTTTATGATTTTGGTAACTTTGCTGACAAAAGATGGATAAATGTTCCTATGGACATAAAATCGTTCAGCTCCAGCACAGTTCTGCCCACTTGACTGAAGAACAGCCCTGACAGCAATTTGAGCAACCTACAATACATTCAGCAGATCAGCGACTGTTAAAACTATGGCATTCAACAACGAATATACCACTATGTTGTACGGCCAAAATCTGCAACCAAATATGGTCAACAATTATATGCAAGCCTTAGGAAATCATAAAATGTGGAAGGGATTCATACATGGTCCACATCTACATCTTCACATACAATAAATGCATCTTTTCCGCCAAGCTCTAGTGTAACTGGTATAAGTGTCTCAGAAGCATTTTTCATTATCTGCATAGAACAACAAGAAATATCATCAAAGTGCAAAAACTACTCATTGCATGGAAAAGTAGATACCATCTTGGAAAGCATATAGGGAAAAATAGACAATAACCCCAAAACATTTCCTGCATTGATTTTGCTTATGAGGCGCCACTTTTTAGACCAGCTGTATACTACAACTTTTGAGATTACTCTTTTTCTTTGTCAATACAATTAGAATTTGAGTTGGACCTAACTCAATCCCTACAAAACCAGCTTGTAAGGTGATGACTACCCCACTTATACACACATGTTTGTGGGACTTTTAACACACACCCCTCCCCCCTTCACACCTAGGGTTGGGCAGCTGCTGGAGTATGACCTGATAGCGATGACATGATAGCAGGTGGCCCAATGGATATTGGATAGGCTCTGATACCACATTAGAATTTGAGTTGGGCCTAACTCAATTTCTACAAAACCAACTAGTAAGATGATGAATGTCCCACTTAAAAACACATTTTGTGAGACTGTTAACAAGTACAAAATGGGAATTCAGCTGATCCTAATACCACTCTCAACATTGACCTAGTATTCTAGGGAAAGTTCTTTATAAAACATATATGACGCATAGCATGTCAGAAACTCTATCTTCAGAATCATAATATGAAATACAATTTACAGATGAGAGGATAAGATTGACCGATTTGATTGGCCAAGGGAATCATACCATCTTACCAACCCCAGGCGATCCAACAAAAATGACTTTATCAACAGAAGACACCAGTGCTTCTCCTGTTTCAGCAAACCTGGTAAGGTCCAATTATGGTTATACTTATAGATGCAGACATAACTTTGAAATTAAAGGGAAAAAAGAAGGGTACAAAATAAGGCTCTACCCTGTTATCACCTCAACAAGGTCCTCTGGAGCTCCTATGGCAGCAAGAGCTGATTGGATGATCCGGAAGTAAAAGCATCCAGACCAACTTGCATGTTCTGATACCTACAATCAGAATCACAAGGATTTTTTCTTATAAACATAAAAGAGTAGGTCTTGCATGTTGCAGAGTCACAAATTTTAATATCAAATTATCAATTGTTAACAAGACATACAATATCATCTTTACGAAAGCAAAACAGTCAACAATGTCTATTGTTAAAACATAAAAGAACATGATAATACATCCATAGGATGAACAATTTTTGGAGAGGGTACTACATAGTACATATTATGTCGTTTTATACCTTAATCACAATACCATTTCCAGAAAAAACTGCAGCTAGCATAGGGTTAAAAATATTATGGAAGGGATAGTTCCACGAAACAATGGCCCCAATAACACCAAGGGGATGAAATTCTACTCTGGCTCGCTTATGAAGCATTGATCTTCCAGAGGATCTGCAAGTTTTTTGATTTATTGCAAAACAAAAATGATGTCATGAAAGTGCACTTAGATAATTTGCAATATTAACATAGAAACAATCTTTAATCTTTATGTACATGGAAAATTAAAAAAACGATTTCCCTAAAGTATAAGCAAAAAATATATGATTTTACAATTTTCACATTTTTTTTAAAACAACATACAGTAAAGAACAAAGAAAATAAAATGAGAGAGAATCTAACATAAGTCAATTTAAGCAGAGAAAAGAATCAGGTACTGGGATTGTGGGGGGTATGATGCATCTATTTGTCAAAAGAAAGATATGTAATTCTTTTGAATGAATAAAGATATGTAGATAACTACTAACATTTTCAGTCTGAAGTAAGATGAGAAAGTACATTATTAAGTACAAAAAAGATTAAGACAGGTACCTGTACTCAGGTTTCAGACTTTGCTCACCCTCTGACAGTAGCCAATTGATCTTCTCACATGTTGTCATTATTTCGCCCAGAGAGGCATCTACCATTGTTTTTCCAGTATCACGTGACGATATTCTAGTAAAAGGATACAAATTAGAATGTATTTGATATTGATACTCTTATGCAATAAGCCCTGTTCGTATCTAGTTTTCAGACTAACAAATAAAACTGCTAAAAATTGCATGTTTACCAGGATGTCACTACTCACAAGAGCAACATTACATAAGTTTTTTTTATATAAAAAAAAAAAAAAAAAAAAAAAAAAAAAAAGAACTAACACAAATCTTTGTACTATGAATATGGATTTGAAGTGCTCTTACTCGCAAATAAGAGCCTGATGTTTTATTATATACTTCAACAGTATACGCAAAAACTGGCGCCTTTGCTTGAAGCTGGTCTTTGCCCACATTTTTTGTGCCTTCCGTACTTTTTCAATTTGCTCCTTGACCTATCCATATCTCAAATTATTACTAGTTAATTCTGGCAATACTTTCACTTATGAACTAGTCAAAATGGTCAACATTTTATGAACACTCTAGCAATAACTTGTTTCTATGCATTAACTTTCACCTTCATGGCTTTTTGAGTGCAGTCATAAGAGGTCAAAGTGAACCAAAACAACTCATGAGTTACTCAGCCCAACTAGTTTTATTCCCTTTGGTATTTTTCTAGTGGAGACTTCAAAGTTTCTTATTTTTAAATATAATACTTGCATAAACATTAACTAAAAAAAAGAGTTTGATGACTATACAATACATTGAGAGAGTGTAAAAAATTTGTACACAATCATCCTGTCATATCTGACCATGTAGATATTTATTGATATATACTTTATTAAGTGATATAACGAAGTAGCATCATAGTAAGATATGATTGGATGACTATGTAATTTTTAATAAAACTATCAATGCATAGTCATTAATAAATACTTCATTCAAATAAACATTGTGCAACTAAATCTAATAGTTTTTATTTTCCGAAGATATGCATGCATCTAAATCTAATAGTTGCTTGCTAGGTTAGGTAAAGTATTCATCATATTCCAAATATTTCATTTTTCGCTTGCCAGATAATTAAATTATGAATCAAAATCATCCATCTATTAAGAAGATATAAGCACAGGCTCACAGACCTCATCTGGTGTCAATGCAGGAACAAATCCCAAATATTTCATGGTCGCAGGCTCACAGCACTGAACTTTCTTGCCTGATTGCTGTGTCGCTCCCCTCGGAGGCACCTGAATAAGAACCAATTTCATCAATGACACAGATCAACCAGATCCTCCAAAAAGGAAAAAAAATTACAAACCGCAATCAGTCAATCACCAAGTCATAACACTCATTGAACTTCACTGAGATAAAGTTAATTCATAAAACAAATTGATTCTACACCACACTCATTTCCAATCAAACTAAACTATAATTTCAAGTTTCAAATAAAAAACTAAACCAAACCGATCTCGCAGAACACGGAAGCAGAGCAAAATTACACAAGTCAAGATCTCAATTGCGCAAAGCATTAACGGAAGTCAATGGAAAAAATCAGCAGCAGAAAACTTACATATATGAAGCTATTCTCCTGTGCTTGGTTTCCATCTTCCAACACTGCGATTATCAATCATCAAAATCAACATTACATTTTCATATTCACAAGAAATTTACATGCAATAGAGTGAATGAGTGAGTGAGAATGAGTACCATCGGAAGCGTCGACATCGATTGAAGGAACCTTAGGAGGAATGAGAATGAGAAGGAACTTGCAGATAGCGAAAGCGAATGCTAGAACGAGCAAAGACCACCAAAACGCCATTGGAACACTGAAGCAGATTGAGAGAGCGAAGAAAACCACTTCGCTAGGGTTTTGAAGAAGGTTCTAGAGAGTTCTATTTCTCTTCGAGGAAAATGCTTGAAAGAGAGTAAAGATTAGAATATGAATAGGCTTTGATTTGAGGTGATGAATACATTCTATATATTATTGATTGATACTATGGACAAATGGAGAAGGAAACTACTAAAATAAAGTAACACAAATGAAATATGACAAAAGAAAATAAAGCAACAAAATTTGATTCCATGGGATTTAATATTGTAGTACTTGTTTATTTGATTTCAAAGGTGAACCTGTTTGCTTTTTCCAAGTTTGCACTTTTCATCAAATTGAGAAAGGAATAAATTATGAGTTTATCGTTTCCAAGAAGAAAATGAAAACATATAAATGAGATTAATAAAGTAATAATCAAACTAAATTGCGATCGAGCTCACAGATCTAATGAGAAAGTGGAGGGTGTAGTGGTTTACTTCGATATGTAGACCACAAATGGATTAAGGGGTATTATAAAAAATTAGGGAATTGTAATGCGCTTCATGCAAAAGATGGGTTATGTATTTTGGAATTGTCGTGGCATACATAAAGACAATAGGTTCCTCGGCTTCAAACAGAAAGTGACTTGAGAGCTCTTCTTGACATTGTAACTAGACAAATTGACAATCATAGAAGTATTCTAACTTTGGTTCGTCGTACGAGATCTTTTGATATTGAATTGGCTACTTCAAATTAGACACACTTAGCGTGAATGAATAAGAATGTTCATTAACTAGCTAACTATAGTTTTTTTTCATAATTTTTTAATTTTTTATGTTTTGAAGTCTCCTTCTAATGAGTTTCAAAGACTTCTTGTAGATGATATATCTAAAACTCCAAAGATTTCTTTTAGATGATATAACTAAAATTCCAAAGTCTTCTTTTATATGATATATCTAAAACTTGCAGGTAGAAGAATGTTCGTGTAACTTGATTTCTTTTTAGTTTTGTCCTTTTTAAAAAAAAAAATGAATAACAAAGTACAATTTAGAAGTGAAAAAATATTGTTATAATCTTCTCTCTTATTTTTGTGAAAAA
>JBBPBT010000659.1:1400148-1430947 GCA_037974875.1 Cicer bijugum | reverse complement strand
ATAAAAAAAAAAAAAAGAAAATCAATTCTAATTTAATATATTGTTTCTTATAAAGGGTTAAAAAATCATACCTTAAATGATTATAGTAGGTTTTTGAAAACGCTAAATTATTTTCTTCTAAAAAGTTAAACTTAATTTGTAAGTATAAATAAGAGGACAAGAAAACTGAAAAGGGAAAAAATGAGGGAAGAAAGATTGGAACCAAGAGCTAATAAAAAAGTGCAGTAAATCCTTTTTTTTTTCTCTTTTCTCATCATCTGTTTTTTGATATTATTGTTGTTATACAGTTGTTTTTTTACTATTTTATGCACGTATCATATAAACAAGATATTCTTTTTAGTTTAACGATTAAGTTTAATAAGAATCAAATCGATTGTTGTATAATTGCCCACTTCTTTATCAAATTTGTGATTTATTATCTTTATTTTATTTTTTTTATCTTGTGTGTTATATCTTAAACTTTTTTGTTCCGCAATCGGTTCGCGCCACATATGCGCCGTCGACTCACAAATATACTATTGAATTTTTATCTTTTACAATTTGTAAAACGCAAAAAATAGTAAAATTATTTTCTTAAAATAAAATGATACACAAATTAATAAACAACGCGTCATTTATATTACTATTATTATTATTATTATCACCACCATTATATTGTGAACTTATTTTGATATATATATATATATATATAATTAAAATTAATAATAAAATCACTGAACACATAAATATTTTAGTAAGGTATTCCTCTTGTTAAATCAAATTAATAAAAAATATTTTTTTTATTAATGTAAATAATTTAATTGTTTTTTAATATTCTTTTTAAGGTAAAAATAAATAAATAAATAGTTTGTATACAATTAATTATGGAGTAACCGTTTTAACAGCGTTATAGGATGTTAATACTTTCCTACTCGTAATCGACTCTGAATCTAAATTTTTGATTCAAAAATTATTATTTTAAGTTTTATCGAATTTTTTCTTTAATAAAAATAAAATTGACGGTGACTCTTTTTTCGCGGACAAATCAGATGCGGCACATTTTTTTTATGTGTTCATTTAAGAAAATGGTATTTAGAGACAAGAATGTTGTACTTGTGTCAAAAAAAAAATTGAAATGCTGAAAAGTGCATAATAATGTCACATGAATTTACATGAATGTTGGGTGGCATTTCATGATTGCTTCACATTCTTGTTTGGTTATATTAATTGACTCAGAAGCCCGGAGATTATTCACTCTTAATATCACAAAGAGACAGACTTAACTTTTAATTTAAATATGGATAAAAATATATGGAGGGATTGACCTATTTATACTAATTTTAAAGACTAATTTATTATTGAAAAATGAACTAGTAGTACTAATAATTGACATGAATGAATGTAATAAAAAATAAAAGAAATGAAGAAATGAAAAAAATGAAGGGTTTGAATTATGTTTTTAAACTTTTGAAGTTAAGACAGTTTAATATATAAATTCATTTAAAAAATATAATGAGTTTATAAAGTCTTTTTAAAAAACCTTTAAGTAAATCAATTAAGAATCTTAAAATCAAAGCAAAAACTCTTGACCCGAGTCACATAAACAAAAGTTCTGTTGCTTGATACCGGAGAATTTGGTTAAATGATTAATTTCAACATGAACAAGTTCAATATTAATGATTGAATAATATTACCAAAGGATCACCAGAAGATAAACAAAAGATATGAAATAAATTATTCTTTTTATATTTCGTTATTATTAAAAATATAATTAAGAATAATTGCTTATCAAACCAACACTTGTATATCATTAAGTCTCAAATTACAACACTGTTTTTGAAATTATTCAACAAATCATATTAGCTATGGGTCAAAATTATTATACAATAATTCAATTGGAAACAAATAGTTTCTTATAGTATTGAAATTCTGAATTAGAATTGAAAAACGCTGATATTTTGAAATTAATCAATAGTTTTAAGTTCAAACTTGAATTCAAATATGAACTCCATAAATGCAGCAACATTAAAACTTTTGCGGGAAAGCTTTACTTCTATTCGACGTGAAGAACACTTAATATATACAAAAATATAAGTATCAAGCAAAATATGAGATACTCATGGAGCATGATTTAGACTTGTTATTGCAGTATAACTCATGGTAAATACATACATACATCAAAGTAGCTTACACTGATAAAGGAAAAATAAAGGATTTGCTCACCAATTCATAGTGTAGCACATTTATATTACCATAATTACAAAAAGAGAGTATAGAATAAAAGGACCGTAAAATTAAAACTTCTTTCAGTTCAGAAGAGCTTTACATTTTTCTACTCACATCATAAGGCAACAACATGCGCAATGAAACCTTTAAGATCCATCGAAAAAAAGTGGACCATGTTCTGTAGATTTGATGAATTTCTTCAGCAACAGGACAACAATTGCAATGGTAAGTCCGATAGCTGCCCATGTGAACAACCGATCATCGGGTTTTCGGACAATCGTTTGTGGCTTCGGATTTTGAACAGTTGTATCTAACTGATTCCTTGAAAAACTGGATTGAATATCCCTTGAAGCTTCAATTCCCGCAGGATTGGCATTTGCATGGATATCTTGTTCTTCAACAATCTCGTTACCTGCTCGATCTTGATCAATTCCCTCTCCTTCAGGTAAAGGCTCGGGAGTAGGTGAATTGACCCGGGAATCGGGGTCCTCGTGTCCAGGGTGATCTTCAGAAGTTTCTGTTTGGCCAAGTTGAGGAACAGGAGGTGCCTTGCTTAGCATATACTCATGTATCTGGGATAACAAAGTACAATCAGCATATAATATATTGCATAACATGTATTGAGGATAAAACCATAAGCAGCATTTTGCACCTCATCGATAAGCTTTTGACGTTCAGGAGTCCCGAATTTTGGAGGTGCTTCACGGGATTTAATGGCCAATGTTCGCCTTTCTTCTTTCTTGTAATCTAAGGAACCCAATGCGCCATTTGGGTTGGTAGGCATGAATGCAATAAGTGCAACTAAAGCAGTTCTTACTGCCAAATAAATTTACATCAATTTTAATTGTCAGAACCTGTTGCTATCAAAGGCAGATATCTATAGGGTGTGGCCTATATAGTGTTGTCAATTATTAGATATAGTTACTTTAGTATATATTAGTTGACTTAGTCGACATTATTTGTTGATGACTTAGTCTTCTTATTTTGTTAGTAAGAATAACTAATTCAATTAGATTAGTTATATTCCTTTCCCTTTTGTACTTTTCCAAATATAAATACCTGAATCATTATCGATCAATGAGAATAGAAGTAATTCAATAATCTACTATGTATTTTTCGTAACAGTAACATTTAGTCAGCCAATGTATTTCACACTCCGTAGAGGCCATTGCCCACTACTCTGCTTCCGAAGAATTTTTGGAAATTGTGGTTTGCTTAGTGAATAAGAACGAGTGGTACAAAAATAAATAGGGGTGGGACGTAGAAATTCCAATTCATTCGATAGTATTTTCAAATCAATAAAGTAAGCAGAGAAGGTACTACCACCTTGTTTGATGGAATGCAAATCTTTGAGCAAATTGGAAACCCTAAAATGGTTGCCCTTGGTGAATCATTCTTGAAGGTCTTTCCACAATTCAGTGGTGTCGAAACAAATTGTGCTATGTGCGATGTGAGATGTGAGGAGCTAGGGTTTGTGTAATCCATGAAAGAACCATATTATTGCAGCGATTCCACAATTCGAAATCCAGATCTGTTGAAGAAGGTTGAGGAATGGAACCATTGATGAAGGAAAGCAGCTTGTTCTTGGATGATAATGCCCGTTTCATGCATTTGCTCCAGTTATGGTAGTTATTGTCGTTCAATGGCTGTGCAACAAGAACGGAGCCAGGGTTTTCACTGGGATGAAGGTAATATGGGCTTCAAGGGTATAGAGTCGGATATTGAGAAGAAAAACCAGGTTTGTTTGGGGGGTTTACTTGGTTCTTTAGTGGGTATGCGTGATTCTTCAGCCATGGATGAAGGGAGTGTGAGGAAGAACGATGAAGAAAAGGATTCAATTAATTTTGTTAACCAATACCATGTTACTATTACAAAAAACACATCACAATGGATTATTGATTTACCTCTATTCTCATTAATTGAAGTTATTTATATATGAGAAAGTACAAAGGAGAAAGAGATGTAACTAATGTAATTGATCTAACTGAATTAGTTATTCTTACTAACAAAATGAGAAGATTAACAAATAATCTTGACTAAGTCAACGAAAGTATCCTAAATTAACTATATCTAATATCAATAGTAGTAGATTAGTAGATTGCAGAAAATAGTAGTTTGTTCAAATTCAAGGCTGCTATTTAAAAACACTTTGTACTAAATCATATATCGCAGAACAACTGCAATTTGTTAATAATTGAAAATTGTAAAGGAAGATGACAGTCAAATATTTCAGGCAGTCTTGCAAAAAAAATAACACTGGAAATACATAACGACTAGTCAACTATAGTCTTGTATCTGTGTATAATAATGTATATCCAAAATGGGCATTACATGGTGCATCTATGACACAAACAAAGAGCAAATGGGCTGCCATGTACAGAAGACATGCAACATAGTTCAGCAAACGCAGATAGTAAAATATGCAAAGGAATGTCAGTTACCACTCCATGATGGTTGCCAATGCTCAGGATGGTGATTGGATATGCTCAAACAAATCTTGGTTTGGGTCTCAAAACGACCATTAGGCTGCCAGCATAGCAATTAAATTATTAAGCATGTAAGTGATTGAGATTTAGAGTTTTGGTAATTTCAACATTAAAGACAGTTGAAGAAACAGAATCACACACACAAAAACAAAAGGAGAGTTTTAGTAGTTACTAATCGCCTATAAAAGGCTATTATTTGATGTAATTAAACAATTATCTCATTGTTGAATATATTTTTGATTACTTTTTCTCCCAATTAAGGAGGGTGCAATGATAACTCACAGTGAAGAGCATAAATGAAGGAGGTTTGAAGGGATACTCTGATGGCAACTGGATTCGTCCATGATAAATACCACCCTCAAATTCAGTATCACGAGGCCCTCTAATTGCAAATTGCCATTCAAATATATTTTCCTGAAAACGAAAACATGATGAATTCGGTCTATAAAATCATGTAACTGCCAACAAAGTTTGTTCCTGATAAAAGTTTTGAAAGATAAGAGAACATAAAATGAGATGGAATTGAAAATGGAGAAAAAAGAAATGAAATTACATCGAGAGGGAGGCTGATGAAATCATTGGAAGGATGAGAGTGCATCTCCTTCACCTCTTGAAGGATTCTCTTAACGGCGGGGTTCTTCAGATTAAACTTCTCCGCCATTATTATTATTATTATTATTATTTTTATTTTTAATAAATCAAAAAACAATGTATCCTCGCTCGATTATAGAAGAATGGAGGAGAGGGGAGACGTTGACTCTTGCTACGACACGTCCTGCTACATCTTTATCATACGTGTCAATCTTTTCTAAACCATACTAATTCTCTCAAATAGGACATAACCAATTTCTATTAAAAAAAACAAACATTGAATTCATTACGCCAATGTAATCTCATATCACAATCACAAATTACAATCTCTCATCGATCTACGATCACAGTATAACGTGATGGCATCACACTCTCAAAATAAACATTCTCAACAACAAATTACATGCATTATTAATAATAAATATATTAAGCTTTCTCATCAATGCTCAACTCCTCCATAATAAAACCTTCAATGCAATCCAACTCGAATAGAGTGATTAATCACAATTGTGCACAAATATATTGATTTATAAAAAATAAAAATAAAAGATAGATTGATGAAATTGAACAAGAAGGACTAGCTCCTCAACCATTGAAAAATCAAGTATTGTAAAACCCTTCCTTCAATGCTAATTTATAAGAGAAATGTAGGACTATTTTCGTTTAGAAATTCAAGGTTGGAATTGATGGGGCCTTTTACAAGTGAGTGCAAATTGATGTAATAGATAAATAAATAAATAAATAAATAAAAAGCACCATTCGAAATTTTATTTTTAAAAATAATGATAAAGTGTATGTGGCAGTGGGGCACTACAAGACAACGTCAACATAGAAAACTATTGTTGCTTACTGAAGATTTGTAAAATAGTGAACAAGACATTATATAAATAATGATATGTTTCTAGTGAACACAATGAACTTGGTGTTTTAGATTCAGGGTATAAACAACACTAGTGAAAATGAAATGGTGACACTGTGCTCACTTGTGTATTATTACATAAGCTCTATCCACATTTTCCATTGGAATGAGAGCTATGGCAACATTCTACAACATTTTCCATTGCTTTTGTGGGTATGATTTTTTTAAGGGTTCTTAATATCATCTTAATAATTTAAGCATGTTGAATTCCAAAAAACAATTAATGAAAAGACGGAAAGCATAATGGTAGTAACATATACACATATTCACTAACATTTAGTTGGTTTCAGTTGTAAAAGAATTCAAGATATTAAACGAATAGTCATACAATCGAATGGAAAAAATATCTAATAAAGAGTAGAGAACTAATTTTATGTGTACAATAAATTATTCAAAGGAAATTAATCATTACTAAAGATTAAAAAGTTCATAATTTTATCTTTAAATCATAATTTAATTAATAAATATCGATGATATGACCATCATAACTCACGTTATATATTAGATTTAAAATCTCATTTGAGTTAATTATAATAAAATTTAAGGTTATATAATTTGAATCTCCAAATTATGTTGTATTTTATTTGTTTCCGTTTACCTTTCAGCCAAAAGCCTCGAGAAAAACAAAGAACATATTTTCATAAAAACAACAAAACAATTATTATCTTATGAGTCTAATATGTCGACATTTTGTTCCTAGATGGCCCCGTTGTCCATTATTGATCAGTGTATGCAGTTGTCCATCATTGCTCAAGTGCGCTATGATTTAATTACATCTACTTATCTCTCAATAAAAGCAAACTTTAAATAAAGAATGAGGATGATAGCATTCTGTTTGCAAAACTAGTGTCAAATTCAAATTTATTACCAAATTACTATATATTTTTTTTAAAAAATATTATACTAACGTTACAACATCATATGTGAGATTTGGAAACATTTGAAAAAAATGTTAAGTAAAGCTTGTCTTATTGGTTTTAATAAAACTTGAGAGTATTATTAGTTATTAGAGGTATTTAAAATTATTTATGATTACATGTAAGTTGTTAAGTTAGTTACATTAATTTTATTATATAAAAATATATAATACTCTAATTGTAACAATAATTTATCAAATAATTATTTTAAATTTATTTTTCTCTTTAATTATTTTTCTCCTTCTTGTACTAAAACATTATTCTTAATATTAGTAACAGTTAAAAAAAATAGCAAAGGTGATGACGGGAGCTGTAATTTTATTTTATAAATATCAATTTCAGTATATTTTAAAAGTTGATGAAATTGTTCATGACACTGACATTCGCGATTGTATAATTTTACTATTCTAAGTACAAAAGAAAAAAAAATACACAAAATTAAAAAAATTTGTTCGTCATAAATGTTTACGGTTTATAATTTTTTATTATACGGTAAATGAATCTATTTAAAGTAAGCAATTATATATATATGCGCGCGCGCACGGGGTATAGCAATTAAAAGTAGGGGTATACCCATCAAAATACTGATTTGATTCATAGATAAGAAAACAAGCCTCTTGGCTGACCCAATCCATTACTAGCTAAGTATCTTTATCATTTTGAGCTAATCCATATAATATATAACTAGAAAAACAATTAATTACAATTAGGTGGTTTAATTTTAGTTTCTATTGTATTTTCTCAAGAAATAAAAACTCAACCAAATTGATGAATAACATATTGCTTTAATGTTATTTGGTTCGATATGACTCACATTTTATAAAATATATATATATATATATATATATTATTGTGCAAAAGAGATTTTTGTTTATATAAATTATATTTTTGTTTATATTCAACAGATTTTGATCAATAAGGTATGACATATCACTTTAATTTTATAGGAAATAACAAGAACCAATTAAAAATAGGTTATTTGATTTGATTCTATTTTTGCAATATTTTATAGTAAAACAAAATAAAATCAAACTTATGAAAAATATTTTTATATAAATTATACACAAAATAAATATTTATTATTGATTAATTAATTAAAAAATATAAATTTTTTACGAATTAATTAATTAAAAAAGAAATGTGTATTTGTAGTGTATCTCTTTAACATCTTTTAAATAAAAATTTATAGAGCATTATAATACATTAATTATAATTTTATGTATAAATCATATCTACGATAAATATTAATCATTGATCAATTAATTTAAAGAGTAACTTTCACAAATTAATTAATAAAAAGAGAAACATATATTTTATTAATTACGTACATCTTAAATATATTTAAAAAAAAATTATAATAAATTATATATGAAACAAATTCTTGTCATCGTCAATTAATTAAAAAAATTATCTTTTACGAATCAATTAATTAAAAGAAAAATATACAATTTATTAGTTATATATATTTTCAGTATTTTTCAAATTATATGTTTAAGAAAATTAAAATATAATAATTATAATTTACTTTATAAATTATATTTGAAATAAATGTATTTCACTAGTATTGTGTCTGGAATATAATCTCCATAAAATTTCGCAAAGTAATTTAATATACCTTTTTTATTTCCCTATCAATGTCATTACATACGCCATCTTGCTGGACAATGCGACAATTTAGGGGGAAAAATACTCGTCTGAATCATACTTATGTTTTATGATACTTATTGAATTATTATCAACTTTAATGGTTTTTTATGTGTCCCGGCCACCTTAATCATATCGACGTATTATCATTTTATTTTAGTGACAATATCAATGTTAACCGTACTAGACGGATTGAGTGTTAGAACTAGTCAATTTCACATTAAACTAAGCAAAAACTATAATACTCTTAATAGACAGATATGGGTTGTGTCACACAACCCCGTGACTATGTGAACTTAGCTGCATCATGGCTGATTTGTTTTAATTTTTTATCTTTTATTAAATATTTATTTTAATTATTTATTTTTTAATTTATTTTTGTTCTTTGTCTTTTACAAATAATGAATGATAGTTTTTTTTATTATATTCATTTCAAACAATTAGATAATTAAAATCACGAAGTGTTGAAATCTAACTTTAGATCGGTTATAAAATTAAGTGGACGAACTTAACAAAAATGAAATAAAAATACATAGAATTTTAATAAATATCCTTCATTTTAAAGATTTAATATCTATTTTAAAATATACGAGAAGAGTCTTTTCAAATATAAATTTATTATTAAACTAAATAAATGTTTATTTTAAAAAATAATATAAGAGATATATATTAGTTGTTGTTATAATTTTTATTGTGATAGTAAAAAATATTAAAATACACCACTTATAAAAGATAAATTTATAAAAATTAATCAAAATTAAAATAAAATAAATATCAAATAAAACTAAAATTATATTTAAATAAAAATATTTATATTAAAATTTGAAATTCCGATTTTTAATCAAACAATTTAGATCTAAATTTAGATTTAGATATTGATTGTGTATAATAAGGCACTCACAATCAAAATCCTTAATTGACTTGATGAACAAAAGTTCATATACATTGAAACAAAACAAAGTACGATAATGACTAATAATAATAATAATAATAATCTTATTGTTCTTGTTATATAGAGAATGAAGTACAGAAGACACTAAATTAGTTTGAAACCATTAATACTAAAGAAAATTTTGTTTCAATTTGTGATGGATGACTTGTACCATTTTGGTGAGTTCAATTTCCATGCACTTGAAGATAAACTTAGTTCATCAAATGATATTTTTTGGGAATCCAAAGAACATAATGAAATGAAAAATGTTCAATTTTCTTTACCACAAGATATAGGAGATTATAATGGAATTGATGAATCTCTTAGCTCTAATTTTGGTTTCATTCCAAATGATCCATCAGAAGAACAAGAGTTCCTTCTTTCAACAACTAGTGAACAAAAGTATCATCAAGATTATGAAGCTTTTGATAATCTACATTTTGACATGGTTCATTTTGACGAAAAATTTCCAACCAAAGTTGTTCCAATTTGTGACACAAAAAATGAAAAACAATACCATCAAACTCCGGTGGAAATTTTGAAGAATTATGGAAAAGGATTCAAAAGATTATTACATGATGAAGGAAAAATCCTTCATCCTATTGATGATTTTGATTTAGTCACAAAAAATGAAAATGTTAGAAAAAAATTGTCAACCGAAGATATCATGAAAATAGCTGGAACAAGATTCATACAATCATCATCTTCAGAATCTTCTTCATCAGGTAATTTGATTCTTAATCACCCTTTTGGTTTTTATTTCTCTGGTTTATCTGATGAAGAAAAAGAAGATGTTGCACTAGCTGAATCACTCTTAGCTTGTGCTGAAAAAGTTGGATATCAACAATATGAACGTGCTAGATTTTTTTTATCACAAATCGAGTCTTTATCGTCCAAGACAGGTAATCCTGTTAAAAGGGTCGTTTATTACTTCGCCGAAGCTCTTCGACGAAGAATAAACAAAGAAACAGGAAGAATTTCTGTTTCATCGAATAATAGTACGAAAAAGATTGAGTCTTTATTTGATCCTGAAGAAACAACTAAGGATTTAACTCCGACCCTTATCGCCTTTTTCGAAGATCTTCCATTCTGTAAAGTTTCTATGTTCACTTGTGTACAAGCTTTGATAGAAAATGTAACTGATGCAAAGAAGATTCATGTGATTGATCTCGAAATTCGAAAAGGGTTGCAATGGACAATACTAATGCAAGAGCTTCAATCAAGAAATGAATTATGTCCACTAGAGATTCTAAAGATAACAGCTATTGTGAGTGGAAACACAAACAATTCAAAGATTATAGTTGATGATACAGGTAAAAGATTGAGTGAATTCGCGCAAAGTTTGAACATAAATTTTTCTTTTAATATAGTTATGGTATCTGATTTATTACATCTAAGTGAAGATCTTTTCGAGATTGATTCGGACGAAACAGTTGCAGTTTATTCGCAATTTGCACTTAGAAGCAAGATTCAAAATTCAGACCAACTTGAAAATATAATGAGAGTTGTTAGAACTATAAATCCTATAGTTATGGTTGTAGCTGAGATTGAAGCAAATCATAATTCTAAGTCTTTTGTGAACCGTTTCATTGAAGCACTTTTTTACTTTAGTGCATTTTTTGATTGTTTTGAGGATTGTATGAAAAAGGATGAGAAAAATAGAATGATTATGGAATCAATGTATTTTAGTCATGGTATTAGAAACACTGTGGCTGAAGAAGGAGCTGAAAGAAAGTGTAGAAATGTTAAGATTGATGTGTGGAGAAACTTTTTTACTAGATTTGGAATGGTGGAAAAAGAATTGAGTATGATGTGTTTGTATCAAGCTGAATTGGTGGCTAAGAGATATGCTTGTGGAAATTCTTGCACTTTTGATATGAATGGACATTGTCTTCTTGTTGGGTGGAAGGGGACACCAATTACTTCTGCTTCTGTTTGGAAATTTGTTTGATCTTTGGTAAATGGAAAGTAAGAGATTTTGTTTTTTTGTTTCTTATTGTCAAAAAAATGTGTTGTTTTAGTTGTTATCATTATTACTAGTTTCTAAGTTAAGATATACCTTTTGTTTGAAGGAACAATGTTGCATGTGTTTAGGATAGAGTGTTATAAAAGTAATTTATGGGATATTTTTCTATATCAATTGTCTAGATTATAATATTTGATTTTATATAAATTAAAATATTTATAAATAATTGCAGAGATTAATCTTTAAATATTGAGTTTTATTTAAAAATTGAACTTTTAATATATATTTTGTAGAGACTAATCTTTCTATCAGTTAAGTCACTTGATATTCACTTGATATTTATTATATTATAGACGATGATAGTTTTAAAATTTGTACTATACTTTGTTTTTCAGTTCTTCTATTTTCATCTAAAAGTAATTGATTGGTTAAGGTGGGTCAATAATTTGCTAATTGAAGTGACGTATATATGGTATATATATAATTATAAGTAACTATTGATATAATGTGGCTGTAGTTTAGTGGTGAGAATTCCACGTTGTGGCCGTGGAGACCTGGGCTCGAATCCCAGCAGCCACATATATTATTTTTCCGTTTGAACTATTTTTGGGACAACAGAGATTAATTAGCACGTACAGAATTTTCAAAAGGAGATGCTTAAATATCTAATTATTTTCGTAAATATAGTATAAGTCCAATTTTAACATTTTTGTGACAAAAAAGAAAAATTAATGTTGCATATTAACATTTTGATATTATATTAATTAATGTCACCAACAAAGTTAGTATAAAAGATGAAAGTTTAAACTAACATATGTGATGAATAACTACAACCCTTAAGCATGTCATCATGAATTCCATCTCTAACTAATGCATATGAAAAACTATTTGTCTAGTAGTGAGTTAGATATGTGACAAGTGCATATAAAAAATCATTTGTTGAAAAAAATTAGTTCTCTAAATAGATCTTTATATCTTAAATGAATATTCTCATATTTCTGACCGGAGTTATTTTGTACAATAAAAAATGTATGCTTAAGAGAAAGAAAAAAAAACCAAATTATGAACCAATCATGGTCGCATAGTGACACTCACGAGACCAAAAGAGACGGGTGTAGTGGATCACCTTGACGACTCCAACAAGCTTCTACACCATGGAATTGGGTGTTCTGTTGGCGAAAATTTTCATGTTTAATAACTTGTCTCACACTAGTTGGGACTTAGGAAGTTAAGAAGCATGGCACCGGTTTATGTTATGATGGAATTATATATCATTTTGGACAACTCAATTCTTTCAAGACAGTTTCCTTTCGTTATTGCTTAAGGTATTAAAAAATAATAGAAACGGAAAAGGAAAGGCACACCTGTTTTTTTGATTTATTTTAATTTAATATAATAAAAATAAATAATGGTGCAATAATATAAATTAGTCATTTATTAGTTTTAGTTTTAATTTTAAGATTATGTGGTTTAATAACTATTTAAATTAAAATAAATTATAAAAAATCAATCACATTGGTCCCAATTGAACTGAATTTAGATCCCTTTAAATAATGTATCTAACTTGAGCTTTTCAGATGAAAAATATATTTGAAAAAAGGGTCTCACTAAAGGTTATAAAACGAAAATCAGACCCCCACATTACTAAACAAGACAAAAATTGTAATTTTGTCTAAAAGTATACATCCGGACAATACATAAACTATTTTTTTTTCGTATGTTTACATATAAAGTGATTTTGGGTGAAAATGGTTCATCCCTTCTCCAGTTACCTTGGGCTTACTTGATTTTGATCTTGTGCTTATTGTTCTGTTATTGTATAGTCTTTTCTTTACATGTTTTGTCGGCTTATTTTTATTTATTTTTTCTTTTTGGCGATTGTAGTGCTACCACCTATCAGCTTGAGAGGGTAACAAAGATTATATAGTCAGTTTCACAGTTTGTTTGTTACAAAGTTGGTTACATATGATTATCCCAATATGCGTTAAGAATAGGATTATGTAACTCAATTGATCTTTTAATTAGTCGATAGAATGTTATTTTCTAGAGTATTACATGTTCTCTATCTCTCCTATGCATATGAACTGATTCATGTATTTATTACAAGTTCATCAAACTATACTCATTTTCAAGACAAGCAAAAGCTGTATGGGTAATTTGAAATAGCATTGAGTGCATATCCCTAGTTGCTTAGTCAAAATACATCATTCATATTCTCAGCAAGTCAACCTTTCACTAAGAATAATCATATGATTTAATCCGTGATTAATGGTCACACGGAAAAATGTACCCAAAATGCATAAGCCAGTATTTCATCATAGACTCAACAGATTCATTCTTGAAATGACCAAGAGACACAAATTGTAATAACAAGATTTATTCCATTTCAGAAAGTGAATAAGCAGTAATATCAAGCTTTCAAAGATTGCCCTGCTTTTGCCAGATCTTCAAGTGCCTTCAAAATCTGTGGCTCTGTCATACCTTCCAGTTTAATGCCTTTCTCAACACCCAAATCTAGTATTAAAGATTAAATTATAGGAATTGAGATAATATCACAAATAGATAAAGTAGTACAAAATAATGAATATGAAAAGGATGCACTACAAGATAATAATCAGAAATGTGCACCATCTTTGAAGAACAGTATACCAAAATTGACATTATATGTAATGAAAAATATGAGGAAATTTATGTGTTTCTTGTGAGATCACATTTTCTATTTATAATGATGTTGCAATAATTACATTCAATTTCTAAGAAGTTGTGTTGACTAAGACTACTAAAAATTAGCTTAGGATGTTGCACAATCAAAGAATAATAAAAACATACATTGAATTTTAACATGTAATATAATTTTCTTATTGCATTCAAGGCCATCCACGATAAGCAAATTAATTTGAAGTAACAATCACAACAGGATTGACATTGTACACAACTTTGAGTTGTGTCAAGTTAACCAACCCATAAAGGGGGAAAAGTTCTTCCAACTCCAATTTTTCCTTAAATGTAATTGAAGGAAATGAAAATCAAACTTCATGCCACTCAAACAAACAAATGTTTGTGACAAAAATCAAAATTGGGATAATATTGAAAATTAGTTTTGTACAGACTACTAATACCATCGCATTCTCGTCTCTGAAAGAATAGTTCAATCGTCCGTGTTGGGAAATGGAAGGAGTATCATGTAGAAGGTCAAGAGTTCATTTCTTACTAATAATAAATCTTTCTTCCCAAAACAAATTAACCACTAACAATTTGTCTATAAAAAGTACTAACATATAAATAACTTAAGGGCCATTGAAATTGAAGTGAAATTAAGGGAACAATGCATGACTATATTAGCATACTTTCAATGTCAGCATTAATGTTAATTTCCTAAAAATCTCTATTAAGGAACTAAGGGAGCAAAGGCTTGGGGAAGATGATATGGAATGTGAAAGCAAATTATGAGGTGAGAAATTCAACCAAAAAGGAGATTTAAGATAGGTGGTACCATATCTTGCCCATAATTGGGGTTCAACTCCACTGCATTCCCGGATCAATATGGGTAATTTTGGGTTCAATGTCTTCAGTTCCTTATAATTCTTTTCAACAAATGCCCTGAGATAACAAAAAATAATAAGAGCTTATTAAATACTCAAATATGTATGAGACACAATTTAATTAAAAAGCAATTAAAAGATATTTAAAAAATAATGCTGTGCAATTTTGGGTCCAGAAGAGAAAGGAAACAATATATAATAACCTTGCAGATGAGCTTGCAGGTGATGACTGGCACATCAAAAGTCTAAGCTCTTTTATGTTCTTTGAAAGATGTCCTCTCCATGCCATTGCTTTCCTAACTCAAAGACATAATATTCGTGAGACTTTACTTCATCTTAAGGCAAGAAGAAAAGGAGATAAATACCTAACATTAATAATGCAAGCTAAAGCTACTAAAATACCACTGGCTGGTAGTCTGACAGTAAAAACCTCTTAGGCTCATAGTTTGAGGATTCATCTTAATCTGAGTTTCCATTTAACAGATTTGTCTGCTATAACTTCTTAGGCTCCATTTGAGAGTTTACGAGGGGAGGGGAGGACTTTGATAAATGGAAGGAAGAAAGGGAAAGGGAAAGTGGAGGAAGGAAATTCCATCAATTTGAATGGGGGTTTAATGTTTTTCGTAATACAAAATCTCTATATTTGTAAGTGTATGTAGTTGTTGTGCTTCAACTGTATGGCAAATTACTTGAATGAAATAAATGATAGTTGAATGAAATGAAATAGAGTTGTTAGATTTTAAAAAACTGATATTATTTTGACAGTTTTTATTTTTGTAGGTAATTTTAATTGTTTAAGTTTTTTCTATTGGTTGTTTCAGAAATGTAAGGAGATGGAGAAGTAATAGATTTAGCACTGATCTGTTTGTAGGGAGCTATGTTGTTAGTCTCAGATAACAGTGCAGAGAGCCGAACTCTAAAAATGGGATAGCGGAATCGCGGGATGGCCGCTATTGCAAAGCCCAAAAAACAACATATAAACTAAATATATAATAAAACAGGGTACAAAAGTACTAAAAAAATTAGCAAAATATACAAAATTAAAGGGATAATCAAGGTTGCCAAACTCGAGATTCGACCAAAGATCTTTGGGATATAGAAAAAGTGTAGATAGTGGGATTGTAACACGGATCTTAAGATCACACAAAATACACAACATTATTCTAATACTAATCATAATCAACAAAACAGAGAACCAAGTAGAAAAAACAAAGCTGACAAAACAGAGAGCAAAGTAGAAAAAACAAAGCTGGCAAAACAGTCACAAAAAGACGAAAAAACAACACAGCAAGAACGGCATAGAACGATGTTGAACGGAGCAAGAATAGAACGAAAGCGACAGAGCAAGAACGAAACAGAGTAACAACGAAAACAGTTTCTTTTTCATGATACTAAACCAACCCCTTCGTGGATATTTAATAATAAAAAAACAGGACTTAAGTGGGTGGGAAATGACCTAAATACATTTAATGAAGAATATAAAAATATGTTTTTAAAAAAGTCCTACAGCAGGTCCGCTAGCAGGTCGGGCTGGGATAGCGGGATTTGCAGCTAAGAGTGCCGCTACCATCAAACGTGTTTTCCTGGTCGGTGGCATTGCAGCCAGCCCCTCCACTGCACCGGGATAGCGGGACCGCACCGCGATTGACAACGTAGGCAGAGAGCGTCATACGAATGCTCTTCCTAAACGAGGTTGATTTAGAGGTCAAAGCTCTCATTCACAGCCACAAGCAGAAAAGGTCCAGGCTGAGATGCCATCACCCCCAGTTCAGTCATTTTTGGAGGGCTCCGAGGATATGTCACAGCTGCCATCACTTGGGGAACACATGGTGGCTCTCATATGGAATGGGGGTGTAAATTTAAATTTTAAATTTATTCACATATTAATTTATATTAATATGTAGCATCAAAGATTAACATTTGATTTTTTTTTTCCAGCACCGTGAAATGCATCAACCAGGAAGGAAGATTGGAGGTCTAGAGGTTCCAGACCGTACAATGAGGTGGTTTTGGGATGTAATAGATGCCTCTGGTCTATCTGATCTTCGGCACATGAAGTACAACTTATGTGATTTCAGCCTTGTGTCAGCATTTGCTTGCAGAGAGGTGACACATGGAGACTAATAACTTCCATCTCCCAATCGGTGATATGATAGTGGCTTTGGACGGTGTGTCATGATGCTGCATTTGCCCATCACCGATCGTCTGCTTTCACACACATTGTTTGTGAAAGCATAGGAGATTGCAAATGTTTTGATAAAGAGATTCATCGAACTAGAGCGGCTCATATAAGATTTGAATGGCTAGAAGAATAGTACCACAAGCATCTGAACAAATCAATTATGTATGAGGAAATTGAAAATCTCATAGACTTTCACATGACAAATGTGATCAGAGCGTATTTGCTTTATTTGTTGGACACCACCATATTTATTGATAACGATGCATATGATGTAAGATGTCATGTATCTACAGTACATTAGCTAACGTATACATAACCTTCTATGGTATGCCCTTTTTGTTTTTACTCTGTCTACAGGTGGATTCAACAATCTCATTTCTGGAAAAGCTATTTGACGCATTTGCTCCTTCATATTGTAATCTGCTTTGTTAAACCGCTCCTAAAATACACACGTATCTAAGTTTATATACTACAGGATGGATTCCGAATAACTTAATTATTTAATTTAACTTAAAACATACCTAAATCGCTTTCAACTCTATCATAATAGAAACATCTGGATTACCTTCTTTTACAACAGCACCATCATCAAACCATAATATCTTCCAATGAGTGTTTACCTCATCTAGTCGAATAGGTGTACAATGCATTATTTTCTTATCAATTATACAAGCACATGGCAAATCGTAAGCTTTTCTAGTTATACAGCCACACGTTGTACTATCCATACCGCATTTCTCTGATTGTGCTGCTTCGCAGTTAATAAAATTCAATGCAGCTCTAAAAATGTTAAACACTAACTTCGAGTACAAAACATTCCCTTTGAATATGTGTTCTAACACAGTCAAACTCTTCTCAAACAAAGTTTGTATCTCAGTGAACTGCAATTTCGTCATATTGTTCATCGCTTCCCAATCTTTCACCAAATCATCCTTACTATCAAACAGATAGCTTTTCAAATCATCCTTACTATCAAACAAATAGCTTTTCAACCTACCGTGAACAGATTCAATTCTATTTGTGGTTGTGTTGCCAAAGTGTAACACACGGTCTGTCCATGCCTGTACAATTTTCTCATTCAGCGGTTTCAATATATAGTACTTTCGACATACTTAAGGAACGTTGGAAATTTTTCACACGCCTTTCTGAATTGTACAACAGAATCATCATATACTTCCTCTGAATGGGAGTCTACTACAACATCCCAAGCCCTCATGATGGTGTCCCATAATTCATTCGGCTTGACCTGTTCTGCGTCCACATCCTTAGGCTTGAAAGCTTTTACCTTGACATCTGCCTTACATCTAGTTCTCACATTTTTTGAAATATAATACCAACACAATAAAGCAATAAAGGTTGGAAATTTTTTTGCAACAACATTCATCAATGCGATGTCCCTGTCAATGACAATTACTTTTGGCATTTTGTCTGCAGACTTCAACAAATTACGACACATCTCTAGAACCCAA
Organism: Cicer bijugum; assembly: GCA_037974875.1. Lineage (NCBI taxonomy): Eukaryota > Viridiplantae > Streptophyta > Magnoliopsida > Fabales > Fabaceae > Cicer > Cicer bijugum. The sequence continues at coordinate 1,412,095 of JBBPBT010000659.1, read as the reverse complement.
GTGAATTATCCTTTTTTTCAAACTTGATAAAAGCAAACCCAACTAAATATGTCATCTTTGTCGAAGTGACACCGACTATCTCAAGTAACGACATTTAGTACTGGTTGGTTTTATAGGTGGAATCCATCAGCAGCACAGAAGGAAAAGTGTTAAACAATTTGATGGATTCCGGATGAGACCAAAAAATATTTTGGATCATTTCAGACATACCAACCATTCTATACTTGTGATCATCCATACATTTCAACAGATATTACATTTCTGATCTTGGACTCGTTATAGGTTTCTTGTATCTTTGACGTGTATTATAAATCTGTTTCATTGTAGTTACACTGTCAATAAAACATTTTTCGGTTGAATCATGTTTCTTGTCATCTCACTAACAAGTTCTTTCTCTTCCGCATTTAAATGACCAATAATGAGATGACCTTTTAAATTTGGATCCATCTCATGGTTGTGTTTTCCAGACACAACACAAAGATTCCATTCTTTGGTTGCTAAGAAATAACCACGCAACCTGATTGGATAATCACAATTACAAGATATTGTATTTTCGCATTTCAACTTCTTCTTAGTTCCTTTGTACACGCCACATCTTTCACAATCCAATACAAAAAATTGTTTTCTACAATTAGAACCATGATCAGAATTCGTTTTAACTACTGAAAATCCTAACTTAACTGCTTCACAACGAATCCAAGCAATCAAATCATTTCGAACACTATATTTCTTATCGGTAATAAAATCTTTCCCAAAATCAACACCCTCTACTAGTGGTTCAGTAATGTACGGTTTCAAATCAACTGGGAGTTCATCCATAACTACAAGATATCGTGGTAATGTAGCTCTAAAACCCTACTCATAGTTATTTCGTGCATCTAAACTTTTTCAAAACTATATAGAATATTACCTTTGCTTTTGTAATATATTCCAGTAAGAACCCAACTGGAAGCCAACTTCCGATTGTAAGGGGTATTTTGGGAATTTTGGGGTCTCTAAGCATTGTGGGGGGATGAGCAATTTCCAAAAGGTATTAGAGGAGGATTTTAGAGGGGTTAGATAAATTCTTCAAATCTTTTTTATCTCTTTATAATAATCTCAAAATTAAACATATAGTAGTCATATGCATCTCCTTCTCATCCTCTATAAAAACTCTCTCTCAAAAGACCTAATACATCTGTCTCTCTTTCCGTCTCTTACCCTCTCCCCAAAGCCCTTTGATCCCTTCCCTTTCAAACCCTCAAATGGAGCCTTCATGATTGATTTTCTCTCTTAATTATACAGTTGACGGCTTGTTGGTCTCTCCTCTTTCTTCCCCTCTATGAAATTTTCAACATGGAGAATAATCATTGTGATATTTTGTGTCTAGCTAAATTAATTTTCTCATCACGGTGATTTGATTCATATTTTAGGAGATTGAGGAACTAGGTCTAGAATTGTGATATGCTTAAAAGGAATGAAATCATTAACACTACATACACGAGAACCAATCAAATCACAGAAGAATGATAGGCACAAACAATACACAAGCACACAAGAGTAAACACGCAATAATTATGAAAAATCTGAAGGTGAAAATGAGATTTCAGCCAACAGAACAATGTAATGGAATGCAGAACTTAATCCCCAAAAAATAATAGTAATTCATAATGAACTGTAGAACTGATCTAGTATAATAAGAGTAGCGAATATACCAGCGAGATACGATTAGAAAGAAGCCGCGAGATGAGATATTTGACGGTGAGGGCTGAGGTTGGACAATCGACCGTAGACGGTGGTCGGAACTCGGAAGATCTTCACGCGGATGGCTGCGGAAGGTTCAAATGAGATATGAAAACGCTTTCTCCGTCAGTAACTGTTTTTTCTTTTTTATATGAAAAAAACAATATTGCTTTTATTTGGTTTTTTTTAGTGTAAGAATAGATTTAAATATATTTTTTACTATTAAAATCCGTAGACTACCACAATTCAAATAAAATCACTTCAGATCGTAACATAAAATGATAAAATACATATAACTGTGATAAAATTAAAATAATTAAAATATTTATATGTCTTAATATGTAATATTGACGATCGAATTATTTATTGAATATATAATAGATCAGAGTTATATTTTAATTTGAACTAATCGATCGTCATTGCCACAAAATAGAAAATCAAATAACATCACAATAAAACGACAAACAAAAATAATGTCATAATCATCAACAAAACCACATGAAAATGCAAAAGAAAAATTAGAACTATGTAGACAAAATTATTTAAATAAAGATTAATTGTTCATTTTGGTCCTTTAGAAATTTTGAGAGACCTAATTTAGTCTTTGAGAAAAATAAAAGCACTTTTTAGTCTATACGAAAAATTAATTGGACCAAATAATCCTTATGTAACTATAATTAGAAAATTGGGTATTTTTTGGCTCATCAACTTGATTAGTTAATATGTAATTTCTATAAAAATAGATAATTAAGTCCTTGAAAATAATTAAAAATAGTTAATTAAGTCAATGGTAGAGATTCTAAGCTTGTTCATTTAATTTATGTTGCGAATTTACTTGTATATTTTTTTAATTATTGTCAATGAATTAATTGTCTATTTTTATAGAAATTACATGTAGCATAATTAAGTTGGTGAGTCACCGGACAACTCAACAACAAAAAATTCAATGTGATTCACATAAAGATTAATTTAGTCAGATTTATATTTTTGTATAAACTAAAAAGTACTTTTATTTTTTTTAATGGCCAAATTAGATCTTTTAAAATTTCTTAAGAACCAAAATAGATAATTGCTTTTACCCAAAAGAGAACAAAAATGATACCCAATGGTGATTTCGAGGTAAATCTCCAAAGCAACAAATCTTGCAAATATTGAGTGTTGTTTGGCATTTTCCCTGAGACTCATTCACATGATTGATTAAAAAAAATTAGAGTTTTAAAAACCCTAAGTTTCATTATTTATTATTAAATCTTATGGATTAAGAGTTCAATCTCTATTAATGCTATTGGATGGAATAAATATAAATATATTTATAAATATTTAATATATTATAAGATTATCTTTACATTGATTTGAGTTATCATCCTCTCACTCTAATTTTTTCTTAAAAAAATATTTAACATTATTTTAATTTATAAATAATAATTAAATTGATAAATTTGTTTGTTAACAAATTAAAACCTTCCACATCAATAAAAAAAGTTTCATATGACATGTGTCACACGGGCTTCTCTTAGTCATATATGCTTGAAGTCAAAAAGTATAATTCAGAAAATATAAAATAGCATAAGATTGAAAGGCAAAAAAGGTTTTATGAAAAATATATTTTTCGATTTATATGATTATAATTTTGAATTTTTATATTTTTTTACACTCAAATTTAAACACATTCTTGATTTAATTATTGTCATACGAAATTAGTATTTTAATACACAATCTCATCATTCATTGACTCCATCAACAATTCGTTTAAAATGAATGAAACTCTAAAACTCTTGTATTTGTTATTTTTAGTAGTAATTACAAAGTTTGATTATGATTCTAATTACAAGCCTCGTTTGATAAGTGTATGATTGTATTAAAAAAAATTACATAGAGAATACATTGTACTCAAAGTTGGTGGGTAACATTTCTAGGGTTGGACTGAATTTAATTGTGTGCTAAGCAGCACAAGTATAGAAATGTAATTTGGATAGCTCAAAAGGTAATTGTATAATTGGGAAAACATACAATTCTTCATGTGTTTGTATAGTTGCTAAGAAGATAACACATGATACACATATTAGATCAGATGAGGTAAACACACAATGGGAGAGGTTGCAGTTTGATGCTGATGGTGTTGTAAAAAAAGTCATTTAGATGTTTGCATTTTGATAAAGTGGGAAGCGATTCAAGTCCAGTTTAAGTTAAATCAAGTAATTTTATATAGTTGTGCTATTTTTAGAGAAATGATACTTCAGAAACTACACTTCAATGTTGCATCTCAACATACACCTCTATTGTTTGTGGCTATGATCGAGAACTTTAACATCGATCTTGACCTCGTTTCGCCTTATGCTCAATGTGACCACACATGTGTTATGTTGGCGTACCAAGTCTAAATGGGGTAACTTTTTTTTTATCTCTCTCCACCACCGAAATAATCAAATAAAAAACAAAAACAATTAAAACTAACTAATGCAAAACCTTAAACCTAAACAAAAAAATAGAAATTGACAAACAAACAAAGAAAACACAAATTGAAAATTAGAATGAGGGAAAATCAACACTTACCACAAATTAAGACTTGTAAATAAGTGTCATTACGATAAGGATAATTTTAGGTTTTTAGGGACCTCATTAGAAATTTCATCTTCATAAGATTTATTAATTCTCAAAGCATACGAGATCATATATAAGACAAAACTCTTGTTCAAATATTTTAAGGTGGATGTACTTTTCAAATTGAAATGAAATCGTCTAAACTCATTAAACAAGCTAAAAAAATTACAAATCATCTTATCAATATGGACGAAAATATACATCTGATCGACACAAGACAATGATCTAGTCTATGTTAGACTCGATCAACCATTTTTTTAAAGTAGATAATACCAATAAATGTTTAGAAGCATATTTATTTAAAAATGTCAAGCTACATATTGTTAAAAAAGAATTGTATGCCTATCAAACCAACCAATTTAAATAAATACAAATAAATTACAATTATTATGTTAACGGGGTATTTTGTGTTAAATCATTTAGTTTCTAAATTTTGATGTCATTTAATTGCACATTAGCCTACATCAAATTTTGTTATATTTTAATATATTATTATAAAATAGAGTTTGAATAAATATCATATAAAGTTAGATTATTTAAAATATCATGTAATATGTCAAAATATAACTCAATCTTATTAACCTATTAACTCGTTAATTTAGATTTAAATATATTTTTGGTGTAAATATACTATTTTTTGATTTTAATCTCTCTAAGTTTTTTTGTTTGAATTTAGTCTCCGTAAAATCACATACAATTGATTTTGCTCTTTAAAAAAAGAGCTGATAAACTACCATGACATGTGGGCCTATAAATATACACCAACATGTTATCTTTTATGATATATTAAAAATTAAAAATTTTATATTATTGATTAATAAATTTATTTTATAAAGAAAATATGAATATAAATTAAAATAGGAGTTTAGGAGTTTTAGCAAAATTCGTCATTCTCTTAATGTTGATTTGAGTTAGAGACCAAAGTCAATTGCCTTTGATTTTATAAAGACTAAAATTAAAAAGTGATATATTTACAGAGATCAAATACATATTTAAGTCTTTATTTAAATATATGTTAAAATACTTATTTGAACAAATTAATATAAAATAAGTCTTTAAGTATGTTAAAATGTTATATTAGACTTTCAAAAAGACTAAATCGCAAAATGTTATATGTTAAAATGTTAAATGACTATTTGTAGGGTTGTACGTTGGTCGAGTTGGGCTTCGTTTGACAATAACCCATACTCGAACCATGAATGGAATTTCATAGAAATGGATCATCTCCATGATATAGAAGAGAGAGAATAAATATTAAATTAAGAGAAAAAAGTAAGTGAGAGAAGAAAGATTGATAAGAGAAATAAATAGTGGAGGAAAACATTTGAAAGAAACTATTCACATTCAAATTTCGAATTAGATTTAGTGGATAAACTGCTAGTTAGAGTCCTAGATTGTGTTGAGTCAATCCACTCATTTTTAGATTAGGTATTAGGTTAGAACTCTGTGTTTTTAGTTTTTTATTTTTTTTCATTAAATATATATAAAAAAATACAAAAAATAATATTTCCTATAGGCTTATACTTTACTGTCATTGATGTAGGTTTGTGAGATACTAATTTTGATGTATTGGATCGTTTGAAAATTCTATTAAGTTAATCTAGCTGTAGGTGGAGTTCCGTTTCCATGTATATCCCATGCTGTGTTTTACTCTATCCACAATTGGACTATTTCTAATAAGCTGTCAAATAATAAAAATAAAATAAAAGTTAATATAATAAAAATTAATATAATAAAATTTAATATAAAATATTTGTAAGCATCAATCTATGTATCACATGGCTTTATCCATGGCGAGTTTGATTTTATTCGATACTCAGTTTTAGTAGTTGATTTTCTTATCTTATAAACCATAATAATTTACTTTAAGATTTTATTCCCGAAATTAATAATTTAAAAATAATTTTTGAAATATTGAATAATAATATTACTTTGAATAATTATTATTAAATCTAATTATTTTATTTTATATTCAACTACCGTGAGAGAATACGGTTTATATACTAATAAAGTATATGATTAAAACAAATATTAAAAAGATATAACATCATATATATAACGTCAAAATGAATATTAGTAAATATATTTTGCATTAACTGGCCTTATCTTTGTAGTCGAATATGAAGTAGTGGAAAAAGGAAAGGAACAAAGAAAAACGAAATAAGGGGTAGAAGTAAAAGGAAAACGTGGCTCAATTTTCCTCCTAATTTAGGAATATAGGTGGCGTAACTACATGTAATCATCAATTTGATACATGAATTTAATTCATATATGTAAAGAGTTTGTATACAGTTAGTTAGATTATTTAAAGAATAGTAGATCTCTTAAATTAATATTGTAAATCATTTTTACGCGTTATTGTATTTTATTTTTAATTTTTTTATATAGTTGATATTAAATTGATTGTTATCCATTTAATATAATAAGTAAGACAGTAATAAATTTATTATTATAATAAAATTTTATTAAATCGATTTTAATTAAACCGTTTTAATATACACATTAAAAAATAAAATAGCTAAAAAAAATAATTACAAATTTATTATTACGAAAAACTTTGTTAAATTTATTTTAATTAAACTATTTTAATATGTATGATAAATTTATTATTATCACAAATTGTATTAGATCGGTCTATAATAGACCGATCTAAGAAGCATTTGAAAAGAAAAATCTCTTAGAAAACAAGCGCGAACGTGAAACACATGAAGCCATTCTTCATCCTTCATTTTTCAGCTGTCTAAAAAGGAAATCGAGTATCTCCTCATGAATTCCTCTCTCCTTATCTGACCTTCCTTCTCTCTCCCTCCATCTCTACTTCGAGAATCTTCTTCAATTTATGCCTACCGACTCTAATCTTATCGATTGCGCTCTCAAAATGGGTTCTCTCCTTCTCGATGCTGCCAAACACTCCTCCCGCAAACGCGCCAAAATAATTACAATTAGATACCGAGATAGACAATTGTAGCTAAATTTAGGGATATCACAATTCGACTCTTCCAACGGTCTAGGGTTAATTGTTTACGAAGAAATCCCAATCGGCACTGACCTAATTGTTCTACTTCAACACATTCCTTTACACTTCTCCGATTCTGACTCTCTCCTACTTCAATTCACCAACCACATTCCCGATAAATTTCATTTCTCTATTTTTAATTTCATTATTAACTTAAGTTGTACTGTTTGAATTTCAACAAGTTGAATTGATTGGATATTGTGGTAGCATTTACCTAGTAGGCATCATTATGCATCGAGCTATTGGATTTTGCCTATCATTGATTTGATTGAAGAAGTTCTTAAGGTTGAGCAGAAGAAAACGAAGCGACAAGAATGTAGCAGATTGTATGGTTATGACAATTCTTCTTTGTCCACGAGGAGCATTTTCATTGGACATGGTCCTCAATTGCAAGAGGAAGGAATATTCCTTCATTTGAGAATGTTAAGATTTATAATTTGGTTACTTATATTCTCAAGATAAAGGGTGCACCTAATAAGGGCTCTACCTCATTTGTAGAATATGTTCTTCTATTTGTTGCATAGGACTATATCAGTTTTTGTTGGTTGACATTGAACACTAGTAATTCTTTTTTTTTTTTTTTTTGTGAAATATTGAAACTCAACCTCTAATTGAACACTGATGCTCCCTCTATTTGACATGTGTAATCATAGTTTCAATCTGAATGCTAGAATGGTTCAGGAACAAGAGACTGGTAGCACTAAGATGCGGATGAAGGCATGTTTTCTTATACTCTTTCCTGCATGACCCCTTTCCTAGATACACACACATAACAAATTCTGCTTTTTAGAAACAAATATTGTTTTATCTTTGTTGTGTAATTCAATCTTTGCCTTAGGTTGTGGCTGAGAAAGCAATCAAAGAAGATGACCCTTTATTACTTTGTTATGTCTGATGCTGTTGCTGACTCTATATCGAAATTTTCTAACTTGAATGGAGCATCTGATTTTAATCTGAGTGATAGTTTTCGGTTAATGATATGTAAGATTCTTCAATTCTGTTAATGGTATTGAGTACTTGAATTCCTTTTCTACTGATATGGGTGACATGAGTTATGTGCTCATTTTCTTTTCCTTATGTTTTTTTTTTCTCCTTTAGTTGAAATTGATTTATGTGCTTGATTTTCAATCCACTTATCAGATGATTGAAGAATGACTTTAACAAAGCAGTATATCAATAAAGTACATTACTGCAAACGTGATAGATTGAAACTGTGGACGAATAGTAGCAACATCATCCGCTGCAGAACACCACATCAAGCAGTCCCTTGAGTGTGGTCGGTCCTGCAATGCAAAAGCAGTTGTTGTTGTTGGGGAAGTATTGGCCAGGCGGCTCAAAGTTGAGGGTCTTAGTGAAGGACAAGGAGGAGGTATTCATGTAAATGTAAATAAAGAAGTACATAAGAAAGGATTTAAGAGCCAAACCAAGATTTGGGCTGTGGTAAATGCTCTTAAGTATAATGGAGTTAAACTCATACTTGACGATGATGATAGTGACAATATTCCTTGTTCTCATTCATAAGATAGGAGTGGAATTTTGTGCTAAGAACATCTTTGAAATAATAAAATTGCTTGGAACTATAGATTAGTCTAGTTTCTTAGAAGCTTTTGAGTCACACGAATTGAAAGATCATTAATTTAATTATTTCACACCAGGAATTTATTGATGATACTCTTTTTGTGACCATTGTAATGATATACAATACACTATTGATAATCTTAATATGATATAAAATTGGAACCCATAAAATTGGTTTGAGTGTTTTTTACTTTGTCTTTGTTTTTATTCTCTTTTATTATTACTAGCAGCTAGCAAGGTAACTAATTGAGGGTTGTGATAGCAGGCAACCTAGTTTCTTTAACACTAGTTACGTTTTTTGGATTGGCTTAAGTGGCCTCAAGTATTGAAATTGAAATATTGGCCTCCTTGCAGTGTCTTATTACTGAATTAGTGTATTTTTAAATGTTATAAATGCAGGAACTTGAGTCATAATCATCTTGATGGTCCCTTGTCTGCTAAATTTGGCAATCTCAGAAGCATACAAATTATGTAAGTCTTGTTGATGTTTTCTGATCTAAACGATTGAATTTTCAACGTCTTGTTAAGTTGTTTTTCCTTGGGGTTTAATTGGTTCATAATGATTTATATTTTCTCTAGTGATATGTCCTTCAATAACCTTTCGGGGAGCATTCCACCAGAGATTGGACAGCTGCAAAACCTTGCGTCTCTGTATGTCTAACTATGAAGAGTTTTGTCCTTGATGTTTTGTGTTTATTTCTTGCCGGGTAACCCAATTATGTTGCAATAAATGATGCTAATATCATTGTTTGTGATGTTTTGTGTACCTTTTCGTCCTTATATTCCAAAATCAAGAGGTTTGTGAGGTTTAACCCATTTTGAAATATTTTTTTAGACTGAGTTTTTAAATGTAACTGACCATATTATATTAGACCAATTGTAGTCAAGCGCTTGTACAATCAGCATCCCACAGGTAAAAATTTCATGGTACTGCATTATATCATTCAAATATTTTATTTTTGTTTAAAATCTTTGTGGAGCCTATAGTTTTGTTCAACTCAGTGTCAGTTGGTATATGCATATAGTAACATTTCGTCTATTGTTTAGTTATAAAATTAGAAAAACCATTAAACAGTGATTGAGTGTTCAAATTCTTTTACATATTCAAAAGAGATTCAATTTCTCTTTTATTTGTCTCAGGATGGTTTAACTCCACTTGACCTTTGCCTTTACTCTGGTCAAAGTATCAAAATATGAGATAATCAAGTTGTTGAAGCGGCCTCAAAGATGTGTTAGAAATGCACGACAGATCGAGCAAAGAAACAATACATCTTTTGAAGATTTGGACTAACAAATGAAGAATAGCCCTTACTAAGTTTTGCATGGCAGGTAGGTAGTAGCAGCCCTTCAACATATGGAAATTATAGCTTTAGGACATGGATGGTATTATATTATATTAAAATTTATACTCAAAATGTGATAGGAAAGTAGAAACATTTCCACTGAAAAAGAAAGAAAAACATGCCCAATGAAATCACATATATTCTTTAAAAGTAATAAATGTGAATGTATTCCTGTTATGCATATTATTTTACGTGGAAACCAGTAGCAAAAAGAAACATCAAACATCATGAAAGTTGAAATATCTTTGTGGGGTCATCATATTTTCTGTTTCTATTTCTATATTGCTAGTTGGAGTTGGACTATTGGCATTTGGCTCCCAAGAAATACATGTCAGGACTATTTTGTTGGATATATACTCTGCTTTTTGCTTTCATTTTTTTTTTTACTTTGCTGACACCTTTCCTAGGACAATTATTAATGAGTATGTATATATGATTTGCTCATAGGCAAAATGGTGACAAAGAGCAAAGAAAGAAAATAATGTGTTACGCCCGTCGAAAGTTTCTGCAGGTAAAGTTTATGCTTCTTCCTTCAAAACAGTTCGTTGTTTGTTTTTATTTTTTGAGTTATTATAATAATTTTTTTTTATTATTCACTATGTTTTGTAAATGTTAATTATTGGCTAGAGTTTTGTAAAGGTGTTTCATTCAGCTTTGTGATGATTTCTTAGGCGCTAATGCATTAAATTATTGTGCAGAATTTGTGCTTGCAGCAAACAATGAAATCTTTGGTCAGAGACGGAAAATACTAGTAATCATTCAAGTGATTTGGTTGTGTTAATTCATATGAATCTTTTTGTGTTAATCTTGATTATTAATATTATTACTATCTTTTATGTATACCCAGACTTGTGATTTGTTTATGTTTTCATGTTAAGTATAATGTATTGTCAACATAGTTGGTGCCATCATGTGACTCCTTGGATCGGAGCATCTTTAATTCGATTTTGTTTATAATTTCATTAGTGTTTTGGTTCTACTTATTTGATGTGACGATGCTACGATGCAATTGATATTTAGTTGATTTATTAATTGCTAAAATGAAAAAAGTATGAAATTTAGTTAAATTTTTAATATGACTTTTTAGATTGGTTCAAATTTAAGCAATGTAATAAATCAATTTTGAATTTGACTTGATAGATTAGTTCAAATTTAACCGATGTAATAAATTATTAATAATTTTAACTTGTTATATGTGTCATTTTAGCTGATTTAATAATTAACTATTTATTACAACACTTGTTATTAGATCGGACAAGCAACCAATCTAACATGTACATAGGAATCGATGTAACAAAATTTAATTGCATTAGTGACGGATAAATGATAATTAATTTCTTAAATTAATAGTTAAATTAATTTTGTAAAAAAATTATTTTTATCATTTATATACTTATAATAGTTAAATATTATTAATAAAAGTGTCACAAAAAAATGTTGCTTTATTTTCTTTAATTGATATTTTTTATAATAGTGAATATTGAATATTTTTACAATTATAATGAGTATTGAATATTTTTATGACAAAATGTAAGAAAAAATAGTATAGTACTTATACATAATTTTTTTTTATAAAATAATGTTTCTTAAAATACAAAAGTCAACAAATAGTTATTTAATGATAGTTAATTTATTAGTTTATAGATCAATTTGTGATTGTGCCGTAAAAACTTCCATTTGGCATAAT
>JBBPBT010000659.1:1372708-1400096 GCA_037974875.1 Cicer bijugum | reverse complement strand
AATATTAATATTGAGTATATATGTATCATATAAAGGAAAACAAATTTGAATTAAAGAATTGGAGATTCCAAATTTAAATTCGGGCGAAAGAAAAAATACTGACAACAACTAATTATTAATTTGGATTGTTTCAAAGAAAAAAATATTAACATGTGTCTTAGAATATTTGTTAAGAACTCAAATATAAAAATATACTAAAAAAAGGAATTCATTTATAAAAATAAGGATTAGTCGCTGTAATATATGTTTAATTTAGTTTTAGTTTAAAAAAATTTATTTTTTAGTTTAGTCCGTATAAATTTATATTCCTCTAATTTTAGATCTTGATAGTGTCTACTCATATAAAAAATGATTCCGAGGCAAAGTGATGTAGAAAACACAATATATATATATATTTTTTTTTTAATGATGTGTTAATTTTTATTATTAGAGTCTTTATTTATTTTTATTTAATAATAATTTATAAACAAAAATACAATGGAATCACTACAACTTCTTCCCCTCTCACCTAACTCACCTCATCATCACCGTTTATTTGTCAAGCTTATCCTTACCCCATCTCCTCCTCAAACCCCAACCAAAATATTAATTAATTTAATTATTTAATTAAAATAATTATCATGTAGTTAATTAGAAGCTGATTTTTACTAAATTACATTGAAATAAAGACTTAAGATTCATAAGAATTATACCGAATTAGACTATGGGTGTTGTTGGTTGTGTAAGTGTGAGGGTGTGGAGGAAGATTGTTCTTCGTTGGATAAACTAATTTTGAGTGTTGCTATTATAGTTGTGGGATGGAAGAGATGGGGTAAGGTTGTGTTAGATCTGACTTTCAAATAATTTGAATTTGAGTTTAACTTATACTATTTTTGGTGAACTTTTTTGGAATTTTTATATTGAAAGAAATGACCAATTTATTGGTTTGAGATTGAATTTACGAGTTTTGAATTGAATTGATGTATATTACTTTTATTTATAAATAAAAGATTAAATATATATATATATATGTATATATTTATTTGTGACTCAAAATATTGATGCTACTAATTTATTTTTATAAATAATCTTTAGTTTGTATGATGTCAATCCATATTATTGAACATAAATTATTTCTTTTAGGAGATGGGCTTGGGTTGAGGAGGAAATGGGGAGAAGATAAGTTAAAGAAGAATAAATATTTTTATTTTATTTTTGTTTATAAATTTTCTATTAAATAAAAGATTAATGACGAGTCAAATTTGATCATTAAAAAATAGCAGGAAAGGTTTATGTTTTTTTACATCACTTTACCACAAAAAATAAAGAGATTTAAAATTACAGAAACTAAATTAAAAAATAAAATTTTAGAAGTATCAACAAAAATAAAAAGTACTATTAACTCTAAAAATAATATATTGATAGAGTATTGAAAATTATAAAATCAATTATATGAAATTTAACTTTTTAATAAGTAAAGTTTTCCCCGTTAGATGAGTCCAAATAGAATATTTGGCGTGTCCAATTGTCCAAGGTGTTCGTTCACACAGCAATATATGGAATCAACATATTCCAGGATATAGTTATCGTAAATGAATATAACGTGATTTTGATGAATCAAACATCATTTGAAATAAGGGTAGTAGAAACGGTCAATCTATTCCATTTTAGTTTATTCTCTCATTAATTTGTATACAAATGAGATGAGGTTGAAACAGTAACTTACGAAGGAGGATTGTAACTTCTTTAATGAAAGATAAATTATTAACTAAACTAATAATACTAATATTTACTTATAAAAAAAATATAAAAAAATAAAACTAAAACAAATTAAACATATTAATTTTTAAGCGAATTGGTCTATCATAACACAAAAAGCGAGAACTTCTAAAGTAATTAAAATTCAACTTAATCTAACCGTTATTACACAAGAAAAACTTATTGTCAAACATACCCGTGTATATGGCAAATCATCCACTATTTGTTACAATTGAAGAAAAGGAATTATTGGTTGCGACATATAGTTCTTGTTGGAGTTTTGAAACAATACTTAATTTTCAAAAAAATATATTCAATGCTACAAATTGTTCAATCTTGAAAATTTTAAAGAATGTTGTATTGTTGATGATTCTAATTCATGCACGTCTACTTTGTGACTTCGGTAAAGGAATATGCTCTATGAACTTTGAGTATTACGTTCATAACAACAGAAATTTGTTGTACTAATATACATGGTCGTAAGTCATTCATTGAATCATTTCTACTTTTCCAATTTCTCTTTGATTTTTGAAGTTTCTTATAAAAGATAAATAAAATAAGTTGAATGAAATTAATAATTGAGATAATTGAATTACATCAAGAATTATATAGATTTATATAGTCAATTAAATAAACAATTAATTAACTAATCTGACTAACTAACCAATTTATCTAACTAAGATATCTATGAATATTGGATTGTTGTGAAAAAAATATGCTAATGATAATAATTGAACCCATAAAAAATTAAATTAATTTATCTTGTCTTTTTGCAAGTTGAGCAAAGTAAATTATTTTAAATGATAAAGAGATATAAAATTAACTTGATAACTAAGGTGAAGAATTTATAGAGTGAAGTGAAAAAAAAAATGGCACATTCAATCTTGAAAAATATCACAAAAGTACTTATATTTAAGAGAATATTTTCCATTAATAAACGTTAAAAGCTTTCCTCTTAAGCTTAGATGATTATGCATAAAGATAATATTCTTCCTCCATCTATAAAACCGGGTCCTTTGATATTCCTAGCAAGTGCATCAACGTGAGAACGACTCAAAGAAAAACCATATTCTTAATAATAGACATGGCTGATCAATCCAAGAGTTTTGTTCTTGGTGTGCCAAATAGCAATAAAATAAATGATGGTGAAACACAAAAAACTCATCCAAGAATGCCACCTACTTCATTTCCAATTCCTTTACCCGGAAGAAATCGTTATAGTAGCTACTACAATTACAATTGGGGTTGGAGGCAAAGGTTCAATCAAATAGGCCACAATAAAGGCAACTCTAATGGGGAAAATGAGAAATCAACTTTGAAGACTTAAAAAGCTCAATCAAGGGAAGGGTAACACTATAGTCATGAATAATTTATGTTGCCTTGAATATATATATAGTTTACTATATATATTGTATATATATACTTTAAGCACTTTTATTTAGACTAGTACAAAATTTGTGCTCATGCACAAATTTAAGGCAACATATGGTGGAAAATACTATTAGAAGAATACTTTTCTTAAATATGTTATGTGTTATTAGAAGAATACTTTTCTTAAAATAGATAGATAAATAAGATGTACTTGTGTTTTTTTTTTCTTTTTTGGTAGAATATATACTTGAATTTTAAGAGCTTGATAACTTGAGAATGAGAACTTTTATTTATTGTTGTTATGTACTAGAAATTTTCTAGTGGTCATTAATTTGGTTTTGCCCCAATATCTCTCCCTCTCTATTGCTTGAATGATGCTGGTTTCATGATCCAATATTAATTGGGTTAGCTTTTCTCCTTAATTAAGCCCCAATTGAGGAGCTATACCTTGTGTTTATATATCTTTTAAAAAAATCATTGTACTTATTCAGTATATGCAATAGATTTGATTTTTGATTTAAAAATAGTGAAAAAAATAATTATTCATTCAAGTGATACAACTTTGAGTGTGGGATAAGTATGAGTAAATATTATTCCCAAAAATTTGAGAGATAAGTGTGTATATGGTTACTTATTCATTCGCGCATACATAGATATCATTAATTGAAATAAAATTATTAATAAGAATATTCTTTCAAATATTAATTAAACAAAGGGTAGCGACTTATAAAGTGTATCATTATTGAAGAAGTACACTCATGTTCTCTTCAAAGATTTTAACGGCAATTCATTGTCGTTGTAAATTAGTAATGAAAACTCCTTATATTGCCACGCACGTCTATTTTATAACTATATTTTTTAAATAAATGTAATATGTTTGATTCTTATTGTACATCGGTATAAAATATTGTATGTTCTATTTTCTTTTTAAGGAAACTATATATGTTGTTTTTGTAATACAAGTTGTATGGAAGTGTTGCGATTTTGTCATGTACCGAAACCAGTTTGTGATGATTTTGTTGATTCTTATCACTAAGCCTAAAATCAAGTACTAGCCAAATATGCTTTTTGCATATTATTGAATCAGTCTTATGACTTATGAGCACAAAAATGTGTCATGTGGCAAATGTGTATGATATGTCAAGGGCAAAATTATGTTGCGAATAGGTTTTGAAACTCTTAATTTACTTCAAAAGTGATTAATGTAATAAAAATAATAAAATTATGAAACAATTGGTCCAGAAAAAATAATCTTAGATAGAAAGCAATCACTTAATCAGATATATTACGAAAGAATCGATTTTAAATATTCAAACTAAAATTCAAAAGCTACCAAACACGACGACATATAAGACAAAATAACGCAAACTAACTAAAGCAATCACAACATGTGATTATTCCCCAATTTATCATTAAAGCAATCACATAAAAACAAATTAATATGAATTGTAATGAGAAAAATATTTAAAAGAACTAATCACATTTTTTGGTTTTTCACATATTCAGAGAGTGTAAATCTAATTATTAAACTATCTTACCAAAAATAACTAATCAAGATTCGTCTATATTTATTTTTGTTGACGAAGATTCATCTATATATCTATTAATAGTTATTATTATCAAAATGAAAAATATATATGTATTAAATATTTACACAGCCCATTTGATGATACTTTTTGATACCATTATTAAAGTGGCCCGCTTCACGACACTATGGTATATATTCCCCAATAAGTTGTTCTTAAACTTTTTGGGATTAATAATAATTATTATATATTATATATGTTATATGTCAAAATAATTATTATATATTATGAATAATTATTTTAATAAATCTTTGTAAAAAAAAATGAGTTTAATCAATCTAATCTCTAAATGTTGTCATTTTACATATTCATTAAACATATTATTTGTGCCATGATTTTTAATGATTAAGTGTATTTATATAAATATATCAAAATTTTACTATTTCAATTTAATTTACTTTTAAATAAAATTAATATTATAATTCTAGATAAAAATCATAATAATAATAATAATAATATAATTGTTGTTACACAAAAAGTAAAATAGAAATTATATAATTAATAAGAACAACTAACTAGTTAGTCATATTAACAACTAAGTAATATAATTAATTAGTCTAACTAACTAATTTACAAATCAATTTTTGTTCCCACACAACTAATCATACACTAATTAACCTATTAACTTTAGCTTGCTCTTCAAGCAATTATTCCCAAAGCTAGACATATTCTATAAATAGAAGGGTGTAATATCTCTTATGAGGGCATCCCAAAACTTGAGACCCTCCTAAGTAGCAAGAGTTAATAATGGCAGAATCATTGACGCAATTGATGCGTCTCCTAGGTGATGATCCTACGGATGAAGAACCACAACTCCGGCGACGACCCATCCGCAATAGCAAAAAAAATGGTCGTCGACAAAGCACACACTCAAACAGTGGCACACAAAACATGGAGGGTCTTATTAACAACACCGGTTATGTTGAGGGCAATGGCAACGGAAGCATCATTCTTGGTGGTTTTGATTCCTCAACAAAGACTTTCCATTAATTAATTTTCTAAATAAACTATTTTTACTACTATCACCAATCTTATTGTTGTACTATATATAATATGTGTGGTATTTTTGAAATAACTTGAGCAATAGCTCTCTCATCACAACTCTTTGTATCTGTCTGGTTCTCTTCCATGTTATGTAGTTGTATTTTTGTTTTTTTTTTTCTATGAAATAGTGAAAAAACTTGTACATAGTTATAAATTAGTCTTAATGTCGAACTCAGGGCATAATATTTAATTTAATATTTTCAATATATATTTTTTCAACTGAACTATGTGTACAATTACACTATCCATGATACTATCTAATTGTATCTATTTTAAAGAATTTAATTATTATGTATTAGACAAACATCAAGTTATATTTCACGGATTACTGTATATATATAACACATGTCCTTTGTTTTTTTCCTTAATTGACACGCCCATTTTCATATGTTTTTGGATATGAAACAAAACCCAAATTTGACGGAGAATATAGTTTATAAAAAGAGATACTTCTCATCTTATAAACTAATTTTATAAAAATAATTTAAATTTAATGTAAAATTATTATAAATTATCAATTTAAATCTTATCACCACTAAAAATTAAATTATTTAAAGTAGAATTTATTATCTCTTATAATAAAGTTGTGAAAACAGGTTATTCAATCCATATAGGGCAGACCCTAACGAATTGCAGGTTTCTCAAGATCGGATCAAAAAGTCATGTTTTAATATGGGCCAACAGAGTACTACTCGAACCCGTCTCTAGACAAGTTGTGGGTCGGACAAGTAACCCATATATTTTTTGACTCATTATATTTTTAGTTTTTTTGTGACTCTTTTAACTTGAAAATTTCCTTTGATGTCCATTTTAAAAAAATTATGGTATATTACTTATGTATTAAATATGAATCAATTTGAATGTCTATTTAAAATAAATTATGATTTACCTTTAGGACACAAACTAAGTTTGAATTTTTCAATTAACATAAACACAATTCAAATTTTTTGAAACAACACACAAATTAAAATATTATCAAATTGTCTAAAAGTTAGAGATATTATCTAACATAACACAAATGAATTTAGATTTATTTGACATAACCTAAACTCAAACTACACTCAAAGAGTGCGTTAAATAGTTCTGATGTGACTATAAAATAATTGTTTCTAGACTCTTTGAACAATGTTCATATTTTTGAAAGTGTTGGATGATTGTTCACTTAAAAAATAAAGAAATTAATTGTTAAAAATATATAACCAACTAATGATAATATTCTATCACTGAAGATATTATACATATATAAGCAACTAAGTGAAACCTTTTGAACCTTTTTTTTTCTTTTTCTGTGAGTCAATTTTACTATTTTCATTAAAAAAAATTCGTTATGCAGGCTGTGTGCTACCTAATACTCATTTGGACTAGTCCGAATGAGTAATAAATTTATTCAAACTGGACTAAAAAACTCGAAAAAAATTCAGTCTAAAATTATTAAACCCAAACCATGTATTTTAGCGGACTTGGTGGGCTGATACATTCGAGGTGAGATATTTTACTAGCTCTATTTTATAAATAAAAAAAATTCAGAATTTTACATATGGGAAAAATCCACCGAAAAAACCTAAGAATGTTGCTATGAATTTGAAAAGTATTTTAAGAGAAAATCCTAAGTTAATATTTCACATTTTAAGTCCCTAGAAAATTGTCCAGCTACGTTTCCTGCAGATTGTCCTCCCAACGCCTTTTTTATTTTGGTTTATTTTTTGACTTGATATTTTTATTAGGAAAACATATACTAGTATTACCATATTAATTTCTTTTATATAAAATATATGTTAAAAACATATAAATAATTTAAATATTTTTCATAGTATAATCAAGACTTTTTTTATATTGTTGAGATTTTGTGGTGATTCTAATTTTGTTCATGTACCGATTTCTTTTATACAAAACATATGTTAAAGTATTCACTGTTTTGATTTCGAATACCTATTGCTGTTTTGATTTCTAGTACCTATTTCAGTTTTGATTTCTACTACATATCATATGGTACAAATTAGTAGATAAGGATTTTGTTTATTCATTCTCACTACCAAATGGAGCATGTTGTTACATAACTCTAAGCGTTTAGGTTCTTTTGTTCATTACCACAACTTTGTAAGTCAACTTATCATATACTCAATGTTCTTCAGTTCCAATTTCAATGTTTTTCTGTTCCAATTTCAGTGTTCTAAAAATAACGTTCGTTCAATTTAATTACCAAGTTGTTGAAGCGACCAAGACTCTCAAGTGTAAAGTTCAGTGCATCGTGATGAGATTATGGTAAAAACTTTTGTATATATTGACAATGTCACTTTCCTTCCTAAAAACCTTGTTCATTCTTTGTTGTTATATATGTTTGCTTTTTTCTTTTTCTTTTTTTGAAATTTCACCCTTGTGGTTTTATCATATTTAGCTACTTTTTTGTAACTTAATACGGTGTTGGTTATGTCATACGGATGTCGAAAAAGTCAAGTTTTCTCCGGACGAGGATGCACGTGTTTGTGATTGTGTCTAGGTAAATCCATCATAAATAAAAGTGTTGATGATTTCATATTGTATTTTGCTTGCATGTAATTATTTAATTTGAATATGTATTGAGAGCCCATATTGGCAATTCTGGCACCATTATTGATATAGATAGGTATAAAAAATATCATCTCTAGAGACCTTTCATCCAATACATTAATCTCATTAAAAGATAAACGGGAAAAATTATGGTGTAAGTAGAAAGGATACAATGGACCGGACCACTAAATAGAATTTTGAAGTAATTATTAATCACCAAGATTTCAAAGTTTGTCATATCACTAACCCAATTATCATTATCATCTTGGAGTACATCAAAACCATTATTCTTTCTACTAATAGCTTTAACAAGGTGAAAGTAATGACTATTTCTATCACCCTACTTGATTCATTTAGCTTTACATTAACGGGTTGGATCGATATAGCATGAATCACTCCTCTCTCACTATTAATAAATAAAAAATTATTTAAATTTTGATTACTAATATAATTAAAAATTAAGTATTTTTGAATCTATTATTTTAATATTTTTTTAATTATTTTAAAAATATTTAATGCATGTAGTTGAACATTTAACATTAAAATTCATCAATTTAATGAATTTCACTTAAATTTTTACATAAAATCTAAAAAACTAGTTACATTTAACTAACATTCTTAATAATTGTGAAAGTAAATCTTTTTTGCTTATATAGTAACGAAATAGAGTACGTGACTTTGAGTGAAAATTAAAAAATTAAGTGCTGACAACATAAAGCAAATATTAAGTGCGTGACTTAAAGCCATTTATTATTCTTGGTAAAATAAAACATTTATTATTTTTATTAAAAAAAATAATTTATACATTTAACCGGTGTAAAAAACTTTTATACGATCAATTTATTATAATTTACCTTTTTCAAAATTATTTAAAGTTATCTATATAGATAGTTGTTGTCGATTAATAGTAAAACTTTTTTATATTAATAATACATAACTATTGTTCGTTTTTTTTATCATAGATATTATTCGTTATATTAAAATTATTGTTTTGTCGTAATTCAATATTATTCGTTTTTTTTTTTTTTTTATCATTGATATTATTCTTTTATATCTGTTGGTATATATGTAAGAGACCCTCGTCACGACACTTTGATACCAAAACGTAAGCAGCCCACTTCATGGCATTTTGAATTTTTTTAACATATAATTTTATGACCTATGGTTTTTTGTCCTAAGTTAACTTAAATCGCACGGAAAACGCCTTAAATCGCACCAAACTTATAGTCAGTATTTTCATTTCTTAACTTAAGTTAGTTTGGTGGGGAAAAAAGAGTTTTTAATTACCAGCATGTTGTCATATACTAGTATATTACAATATAGTGATTTATACATTTATACTCCAAACTTGTTGCAATTACAAAACTTGTGATATACTCACAAGACTTATCGTTGAAGCACAAATTCGGATAGGAGTGAAGTTTTTCGTGAGATATATTATATTGTACCACTATAAGGGATATATACTCCTAAGCTTTTTCCCAAGTTGTTTGGTTAGTTAATACATTCTTTTTAATAATTCATTTCTTAATTCAATCATGTTATCAATTTAGCATATCCTCAATGGAGGATAAGAGAGAGTTCATTGAAAACTTTCCCTTGGACCGATCAACTACTCCAACATTGATTCCCTCGATTTTATCTTGGTCCGGTCTTGTATACTACTACTCATGAAACTGCTTTTTAATACAGGTTACTATTTTTTTTTTTTTTTTGAATTAGAGAAGAGCAAAAAATATTATTAATTAGAGTAATTCTAATAACCATTTTCCGATTGACATTGAAGATGTTTGAATTATGTTCTTTAAATTACAGAGCCAAACTTGTATCTAACACCTTATGGACAGTTAATTACTCATGAGAATTTACAATTATTTGCAAATTTTTAATTCACTAAACTAAAAAGTTTGTAGATAATTTGTAATTATGTTTCTAAACTAAAAAAAATTATTTGGATAGTTTGAAACGAGTTGAACGGAGCATACAGTAAATTAAAATAGAATAGAATGAAACAAAATAAAATAAATATTTCAATTCATATTCAGTATTTTATAATATATGTGAACAAAGTTATCATTTCATTATTTTAAAAGTAAACAAAATGAAATAAATTAATATTTTTACACCATCATGTAGAATAAAAATCAATTATATTTTATTAAAATAATTAAAATTTATTGTTTTTTTTATAAACAAATGTTATTAAATTAGTTGTTACGTTAGTTTTTTGAATTTGAATTTAAACACTCCTCCTTAAAACTCTTTGGGGGTCTCTTAATTTATAATGTATCCTATTCTATTTTATTTTAAATAATTCAAACACTACAATATGATCAATTTCATTTCAATCCTATACTCACTTTTCTACATTTATAATGCTTAGTTAATCAGATTAGAAAATATAGTTAATTCAGTTGAAAATATAATTAAATAATTTATGATTAAAATTGTAATTAATTAATTCAACTATATGGTTAAGTGTACTTTTAAAATTGATATAAATTAATCATAATTTTACAAATTAATTGGATGTGAGGTGTCGCAAAGTAGGGAAAATTGGGAAACATTTTGGTAAAAAAAATTGTTGCACAAGTGGATCATTTTATGAAAATTGTATGGTCATTTTGTATACCTAAGAATCTACCTTATATAATTGAAATAAAGAGATGACATTCCATATAGTTTGGCATAGATTCCTTTTATTGCATCTATAAATAGGTTTTGGAGTAGCAACATTAAGATCATACAAATACATTAAAATTAAAACTAAGATTAGATAGGAATTTTAAAGTAAGGTAAGGATGTCATCTCGTCTGATAAAAAACCTCATTGCAATGCTTGAAGCTGAGGAAGCAGCCGAAGGTTCCAAATCCTCCAACAATGGTACATCAAACGCATTTAACAACCATGGCAACGGAGAACAAAATTTCTCCGGTGCAAAAATCAACACCGGTGCTAATGCTGGTGATCGAAATAGATACCGCACCAACAATAATTACCATGGCCGCACTATAAATAACAGTGGTACTGTTAATGGTCATGGTAATGGAGGATTTATTGATGGTAACTTTGATGCATCAACAAAGAACTATAACTATTAATTAGTTATATGTATTTGATCATATATGCTATATAATACATAATATATATATATATATATATATGATCTATTGTATTTTGTGATGTACTACTAGTGTAATAATGAAATTGGAACTATATATATATATATATTTAGTTCCAATGGTCCATGGTTTATTGTTATTGTATAAGAGGTTCAAAATAAGGACACCTAGTCACTATAATAAATCTTCTTATATTTTATTAGAGAAATGTTTAATTTTATTAATGTTTGTTCAAATCTTAGACTCAAATAGAGGCACTACTATACTCCACTAGATTTTTGTCATAGTCCCTCTTTTATATATTTTTCTTTTGTTAACTGCTACTACTTACAAATAGACAACTAGGAAATTTAATAAAAAATGGAAGTTTGATTTGATTGATCACCATTGAATTTTTATTACAAGTTGATAGTTTCTACTCTCTAGATCAATTCAGCCGTCTAATTGTACTAACAACCAAAGTACGTAGTATTTATTTTATTTAGCCAATTATTATTTATCATTGAAGCATGCGTTATTTTTGGACTTGAATTCCCTCAAATGCAGCTATATAGTGCAACAGTATATTTTATATTTAATGGTTTACATGACTACTACATTTGCAATTGAGTTGTAGGGATCTATAAACATTGTCTATGTAAATATGATTATACTCTTTGCGTCTTAAAATATATATAAAAAAATGTATTTAAATTTTTTGATGTATTTAAGCTAAATTTTAGACTAAATATATCATTTTTCTTTTACTTACTTTTTCTTATGGTTTGGTATGGAATATTCTGGAATTAAGATGATGAAGATGTTACTCTAATTTGTAAGAGAAACTTTCATTCTTAGTCGACTTTTGTAACAAGTTTGCGTACATGTTTCACCACTAGACTACCACAATATTGGACCATTGTTAAGAATAGTTATTTCACGATCTTAGATAAAAACCGAAAATGATCATATTAATTTGAATGGATTAGATATTATTATAATAGTCATATGTAATTTAAATGTTATATGACTAATTGAAGAAGTAATTTACCTTTTTGAATGATCAATTATTAATACAATTTTCGACATCGTTAACGTATTTAAACATAAATTATTAAATTTGACATGAAAAAAAAAAAACTTAACACAAAAACATAAATAATATGTTTAAAATTTTATGTTAAGTTACATGGACATATCATATGTTATGCATGATAGACCGATATGTCTTTCACAAGTGGTCTATCATAGACTGTATTTAATAGTCACTCAGAAACATTAACAAAGATCAATAACACTTCTACCACATTTTGGTCATACTGCAACCCTTAATTTTGAATGGTAAAAAAACCGTTTCCGTAGAGTCAAATAGGGAGCGGTTGTTATATTTCGTTGTAGTTGCGCAATAAATTTCATAATTTCTACAACAACAATTTAAAACCATTCTCGTTATTTAATGAGATGTTTACGCAACACTAAATAACCGTTCTTATTTTGTTTTTATTAAAACCTTTCTCTTAGCCAAAAAAAAGAATTTGAATAAAAAAACAATTATAAAATCTTTCATCACTGCGCCATTCCAATTGTCCACCAAAATCGATTTTCAATCTAAATCCTCCTTGCACAAGCTCTCAGCAAACTCTACTCACACAACAATCTTCGTGTAACCCTTGCACAAACTCTATCATTCTCATGTAAAACAATCTTCACTGTCTTCTCTCTCAATAACCCTCTCGACATCGTTCGACCTGAATGAAAAAGGGAAAAACATCGATTAGGGTTTCTTTGTCGAGTACAATTTTCTCGTGATTTCCCCCCTTTTCTCGCAACTCTACTTCGATTAGGGTTTTGGCATCTTGCGAGACTTGCAAAAGTTTTACCTCTTCGTGACTTGGTGAGCTTGGTATGTATTTTCATCATTGCTCTATTATCGCTCAACCTTTGCATTGATTACGTTTGAATTACTCTAAAAATAACTCTATAATCATCTTCAAATGATTGATTTTGGTATCGCTCTTTATTCTATTTCTTGTTTGTTGTTTCTTAATCTACGACATCTTGTGGATTCTAAAATATGAGAAATTCATCTCTCTAATCTTAGAAACACTTTGAAAAACTTGAAGCATTAAGGATGGATATATGGTTATTTCCATTGATTGTTCATATAACTTGAGATATTGGTTGTTTATTTTAATCTCTCTGCACTATGTTAATTAGTGAGAAGAACCATCATAATTAGAACATTAGTATCCTTAATCTGCATAAGAAGTGTTTGCAAAATGTCCTAAGTAAGCGGAGGTACTTTATTATGCATGAAGGTGGTAAATAGTAGCATTTTGACTTACCGTTGAGGTGTTTGTTCACTACAAGAAAACATGAATTTTGTGAGGGCCAAAAGCCCTCACAAAGGAGAAAAAACAGCCACAAAGGTGGATTTTGTGAGGGCTTTTGACAGCCACAAAGAAGCTGATCACAAAATTTTGTGAGAGCTTTTGCAGCCACAAAGTGCCTGAAACAGGTTGACATTTGTGAGGGCTTTTGCAGCCACAAAAGACAGGCATTTGTGAGGGCATTTGCAGCCACAAAAGTCTGCCTTTGTGAGGGCATTTGCAGCCACAAAAGTCTGCCTTTGTGAGGGCATAGGCCGCCACAAAATAATTCGTATTTAATAAATTAATTTTTAAATTCAAAATTAATAGTTTATTATAATATTATATATAATAAATTAATATAATTATAATATTAAAATTTAAATTATAATTAAATTAAAATTTAAATTAAACTTAAAATATAATGTAATTATAAATTAAATGTAATATATAATAAACTAATCTTAATATAATTAAAAATTTAAAATAAAATATTTAAATTAAAAATAAAGATTAATAATTACATTAAATATTAATTTAAATAATAAAATATTAATAATAAAATATTTAAATTAATAAAAAATATTTAAATTATTACTAATAAAATATTTAAATATTTATATATTTAAATTAATTATTATAATTCTATTTAAATGAAGCTTAAGAGTAATTTTGTGTAGAGAAAAGGAGGAGAGAATAGTTAGAATGAGGTTTTAGAGAGAAGTTGGATGTGAAAAAATGAAGTAGGAGGAGGAGAAATATATATAGTGTTGCTTGAGCATTTGTGGCGGCCTTTGCAGCCACAAATTTCACGTGCTCAATCCTTTGTGGCGGCCTTTGCAGCCACAAATTCCACGTGGTCATTCCTTTGTGGCGGCCTTTGCAGCCACAAATGTCACTAGTCACGTCACTCCTTTGTGACGGATTTGGCCCACACAGATGCATTTTTTGTGGCTGTAAAAACCCTCACAAATTCCTTAAATATTTAACTGATTTTGTGAGGGCTTAGGCAGCAACAAAATCCAGTTAAATATTTAAAAATTTGTGAGGGCTTTTTCAGCCACAAATAAAGACCGATTTCAATTTTGGCCTGTGAGGGCTTTTTCAGTCACTAATTTGTGAGGGTTTTATTCGGCCACAAAATATTTATAAAGTTGGCCACAAATTTAAGTTTTTCTTGTAGTGGTTAACATGAGCTTGATATTTGACTTGAGGTCTTGCTTCTTGTTAGTTATAGCTGCAATTTTCTTCATTTCATTGTTCTATCAATAATGGGATGTGATATGAGTACAAGAAATATAAGATATAAGTTATTTTATAATTTTATTTGAGAGTATACTATTTTTTGTTCATTTTCTATCTAATACTTTTAATGTCTTTTTTATATACTTTGATTTAATGTTGCAGCTCTGTTTTTTTTTTTTTTTTTAAATTATTGTTGGTGTTTAATTTGAATTTTGCATAAAAGATACTTTGAGATACTTTTGTTTTCATGTGAGTATTTGATAATTGACACCAATTCTATATTGTATTTCTTTGTGCTTTGAGTGATTGACTTGATAAACAGTCATGGTGTTCATTGTGCTTTCACCATATAAGCTTATTTTAGTTAGTCATGGAGTCACACCAATCGGGCAGTTTCTCTCTCAGATTTTGGTTAGTCACCCACATCTCATGTCTACTGCAGTGGAGAGGCAACTAGAGCAATTCCAAACCGATTGTGATGGCGATGAACAAAAGGAAAATCCTTCTACTTTAGGAACTGAATTAGTTTTGTATAGGTTTGTTTTAAACTTGAGGACATCTGTTATTTTGCTTTATTACCATGTATTGTTCATAAATCTTGTAAAACTTTGATAAAATGTCTTTCATGGATCCCTTATTTGATAGAGCTATATTTCACTTAAATATTTCAAGTATATTTACATGGGCTTGTTTACTTTTATCATTGTTAATGATTTATTATGGTTAGGAGTTTGAAGGTGAAATCTTGGCTATTAGTATGCCTATTGGTAGTATTGGAATCTGCACTTTATTTTTTCTATTCTGCATTAAATCCATCAGTGTAAAATATGGCCAGCATTATGATTTTATCATGGCATCTAACGTGTATGCGAGGTTTAGTTATCTAGTTCATTTTTGTAAAAAATTTATATTATTTTTGTCTGTATTTAATTGTAATGATCTATTAGAGCTATACATTCATAGAGTGGATTGTAAATTTGAAACATTATTAGAGCTTTCATTTGGTTTCATTGAATGACTATTTAGGACTTCTGAGTCACGTTATTGTGAAACAAAAATTGAGCAATCCTTGCTTTTATCTATTATACGTGTTTTAATTGATATACTTGAAAGAAGTCTTATGGTTTAAAGCTTGCATTGATATTTGACTCCAGCAGCGATTCATAAAAAGAAGACAACATCTTGTGGATCCCAATTCTTCCACCTTGAAGGTATTTAGGACTTCAATTGAATGATATTACATTTAGGACAACATCTTGTGGATCCCAATTCTTCCACGTTGATGATGATATCATTTAGTTTCATTGAATGACTATTTAGGACTTCTGAGTCACATTATTGTGAAACAAAAATTGAGCAATCCTTGCTTTTATCTATTATACGTGTTTTAATTGATATACTTGAAAGAAGTCTTATGGTTTAAAGTTTGCATTGATATTTGACTCCAGGAGCAAGACAACATCTTGTGGATCCCAATTCTTCCACCTTGAAGGTATGTTTGGTGTATATTTTTTTGTTTAGCATTAGGAATTGACTTGGTTGTCTTTTTTATTATTATTTGGTATTTCATTCCTCTGTTAACTTAAGCAGTTCAGTTTTGTAACTTATTTTTCTGCAACTATAATGATGCAAGTTTTTGAAATACTCTCAGGCTACTTACATTCTCGTTCATGTAATGTTAATTGTTTCTTCATATTCTAAAGGCATGTTTCTTGCTAAATGACAGTGTTAATCTAAATAAATTTTATACTTGCATTAATGTTATTTATTTAATATATTATTTTTATTTTGTAGATGAATGATAGTGATACCGATGAAGAATTTCAACGTTTGAAAGCACAAAATTATATACGTCGATATTTAAGTTTGTTTTTGTTTTTGTTTTTTTTATAGACAATTATTTTTATTTCAAAGATGTTATTTTGATTCCCTCCTCTTCTCTAGAACATAAATCAGAGAAATTGAATTAATACATCATACGAATGACCAACATTTACAATGTCTCTTCAACTTTTATTGTTTAATTGACACATCACTACCATAGGTATATCAATATATATTGTGTTTGACCACTATAACAGGAGACAATGAACTTTAACTAAAGTATTACAATAATTTTGTATTATCGTAGTTGTTATATTTTAAGATTTATTATAATATTACAATAATAATGTTTGATGAAATTATTTTTTTAAAATGTAATAATTTATGATATTATTTTTTTTAAAATATTTTCTTTTTTTGCAACGGTTATTTAGTGTTGTCGTATCTTACATAGAGCAATTAAAAAAGACTTACTAGAACGGTTTTTACAAAAGGAACGGTGCAAATCCGTTGGTAATTCTACTATAAAATTGTTCTCTAAAAGGAAGCAACGAGAACGGTTTTAATTTGGCAACAATGTAAAACCGTTGTCGTTGTAAATTTGAAAAACTGTTCTGAAAAGGGTAGCTACAACTACGGTTTTAACAAAGCGTTATTGTTTAAAAAAAAAATTGTTACATACGGCAAAGGCAACGCCTTGGTTCCCACTGATTGAAAACCGTTCTCGTATATTACGACAACGGTTTTTTTATGTTAAACAACTATTTATATGCGTTGCAGTAGGACAAATTAAAAATTAAAAATTAAAAATTAAAAATTAAAAAAATTACAATAACTCTATCCATATAAGTACAATAAAAAAAAAATCAATTTACCACTTAAAACTCAACTTGTTGATTTCATAATAATCACATCATTGTTTTAACAGTAAAGATACAGAGTCGTTAACTCATACTTCTAATAAGTGTTATAATTGTTAGAGTTTTGGTGTTTTGAGGCACGCTATTCAAATGGTGCAATATACTCTTTATAATAAAATATAAATAAAATAATAAATGAAAATTAAATATATCTAATTAAAAATTAAAATCATATATATTAACTTTTTAATTATCTTTTTTTACAAACATCAAATGGCGGGAGATACCAGCTAAGCCTTGCTGCTCTGCGTGTCGTCATGAGGAATTACGTAACAGGCCATGAGAAGGCTTTTTAAAAACAAAAATATAAATAATATTTAAGATAAAGTTTTTATTCGGCCTTTATGCTTTCACATCCACTATATATGTATATATTCTTCAAGAATATTTGTCAAAGCACAAATTGTGCGAATAGGAATGGCCTGTGACATGACATGTGAAGCACTTCATCTATTTCTACTTCCGATTTAAATAAAACAAAATTAAAAATGAGTTAAATAAAATTATATTTGATCTGAATTATTTTAGACTAAATTATTTGTGTCCTATTAACATAACATATGAAGCCATCACTTAACCGTTAATATATACCAGTGTTCTTAAATTTTTCCCATACCAAACAATTGTATAGATTTAGATTCTACGCCATTAAAACTATACTTAAAACTACACTGTCTATAATATAATTAAAGTAGATTTTCATATTTTTTAAAATTTAAATTTTTCTCTAAATTTTAATTAATTTTAGACCTCTTAATCTTATTCAGACAATTATTGATATGCTAATTGTACATCCGCATGAGAAATTCCAAACAAACACAAATTCTTTTATGTTAGAAAATTATATTGTATAATAGCAATTCGAGCACAAGGTGAGCATTTGGATTTGATCCCTCCCATCCATCTTTATATTGCTATAATTAGTTGATAACACCAACCAAATCCAATACCAAAACAATAAGGTCTAAGTTCTAACAATTTCGAAATGTCAAATCGTTTGATTCAAAACCTTATACGGAACATGATCTACTATATATATAATGGTTTGTAATACCTCAATACTTATATAGTTCCTTGCAAGAAGTCTATTTATTATGTTACCTTACTATTATAATAAGCCAATCCAATAATAATAGTGTTATATAACGAATGAGTTTAGACAATCCATATAGTTTAAGGAACTTTTTTAAACTCAAAATTATTTAAACCAAGTTTGAGAGCCAATTAAATTGATCTTATTCTAGTGCTATTTTTAATCATAGTATAATCATTCAATCTAAATTGAATTGATTTGAAGATATGTTTGAATTATAATTGGTTCACTCAAATTGAACTGATTGTACTCATTAACCCACAATTAAATTATATATTGTCAATTCAATCGTGAATTTAATTTTTAAAAAATTTAATATCAAATGTCCCTGTAACTTTATTTGACCTCCAGTTACAAGACATGTAATTTTACACTATATCTTGTTAGTATTGACGGTACGAAAAGTTTCAGCTATAACCCCACGTAGATCATCACTTTGGGTGTTTGAAAGGACCCTTCACTTCAACAACAAATTTTTTTCCACCTACTACCACATATTTTTGCCACAGCAGACAGACCAACAAATTTGGTAACATATATAATATATAAGTGTGCCATAGTCACCATGTAAGCGTTGTCATATATGGTTCTTCTTTTTCTTCATTTGAAACAATAGTTGTCTCTATTATGTAATCTTCTTTAACACTTGTAAACACCAAAAGATGAAATACCATTTATTCCTCCATCAAGACCATCACTTCCAACTCTTGTGATTTCCAAATAAAAACTCATTGTGTTATCACCATTGTCCTTGCGGGCCGTAACTGTTTCCCATTAGTGTACAACTGTGGAGTTTGATTTAATAGCTTCTATTTGTTCCCACCTCATTGTATAACTATCTTTAGCATATACAATAACAATAAAGCATGGACCATTGGAATTGAATATATATAGTTTCAATTTCATTATTATACTAGTAGTACATCACACAATACAATAGATCATATATATATATACTATGTATTATATATAGCATATATGATCAAATACATATAACTAATTAATAGTTGTAGTTCTTCGTAGATGCGTCAAAGTTACCATCAATAAAACCTCCATTACCATGACCCTTAACAGCACCACTGTTATTTATAGTGGGGCCACGGTAATTGTTGTTGGTGTGGTGTCTGTTTCGGTCACCAGCATTAGCACCGGTGTTGATTTTTGCACCGGAGAAATTTTGGCCCCCGTTGCCATGGTTGTTAAATGCGTTTGCTGTACCATTGTTGGAGGATTTGGAACCTTCGGCTGCTTCCTCAGCTTCAAGCATTGCAATGAGGTTTTTTATCAGACGAGATGACATCCTTACCTTACTTTAAAATTCCTATCTAATCTTAGTTTTAATTTTGATGTATTTGTTTGATCTTAATGTTGCTACCTCAAAACCTATTTATAGATGCAATAAAAAGAATCTTATGCTTTTTTTCTTCACGCGAAACTATATGGAATGTCATCTCTTTATTTCAATTATATAAAGGTAGATTCTTAGTATATATATATATATAAAGGACTTTTATTGTAAATTTGAAAAATCAAAATATTATCAAATTAAATCACATGAGAATAGGATAATTAATCATTTGAAAATTCTATGATGTTGTCATAATACAATTGTGATATATACTCCAACCTTGTTGCAATTACAAAACTTATGATATACTCACAAGACTTATCGTTGAAGCACAAATGCCGATAGGAATGAACTTGTGGCGTGAGTTTGATAAGGGATATATACTCCTAAAGCTTTATCCCAAGTTGTTTGGTTAATTATTAGTTAATATTTTGTTTTAATAATTAATTTGTTAACTAAATTATATTATCAATTAAAAATATCCTCCATTTTACAAGTAGGGCATTTTGTCAAAAATAAAATAAAAAAGTAGAGCATTGATTATCTCCCTTGCATATAAATAATGTTGGCCTAGTTTGTAAAATTAATACTATAAAATAACAATAAATTTCGGATTAATAATCTTGCTAGCTATATGAAGATGACCAACAATTTTATTCAAAATCTCCTCAAATTTACTGAGGTTGCGGAAGGAGCTGAGTTCAACAACAATCAAGGCACGGCAAACGTATTCAATAACCGTGGCAACGGAAATCAATAGAGGTTTTATGGATGGTGGCTTTTGTGCCTCCACTACGAACAATAACCATTAATATGTATTTGATACATATGCTTTGTAATATCATCATATATCTTATTATATATGGTGTGCTCGTATATATATATATATATATATATATATATATATATATATATATAATGCAATGGAGCTATAGTTCTAATTATGTGTAATATATGATTGATAACGAGTAATCACATAAGTGTAGGATGACAATAAATAAGATTTGAGTAGTATATAGGATCAGGTCTCATATCCGCGGTTTAAATTTAAAATTTACTTAAATATGTTAGCTTTAATCATAAAATATTATAAATTAAAATAGTTTTTAATTCAAAATATTTCAAAAGAACACTTGTTACAATACACGTTCGAATATTCATAATACAATAATATTTTGCAAGTTCTACGACAGTATTATTCGAGATATGTGAAAATCATTGATAAGAAGTTGTAAATATAATTATAAAGTCACAATTATTTACCTTTTCGATTATAAATATTGTAGTGGTCCAATAATATTAATAAATGTTAAAACATAAAAGAAAATAATTAATTAAATTAAATACTAATATAATTAATGAATAGATAATATATTTATATAAATACGTGTGTGAGACGGGATTGTTTAATTGTGTCTATATTTAATTGATTGATTTTTTTTATAACAAAATTTACCTATACTAGTCTTGAAACCGCTTTTTTACTATTTAAAAAAAAACAATCATTTAACATGTTTTTTTTTAGTATATGTTAAGTTTATTTAATTGGGTAAGAACGAAAATTATTATTAATTAAAGTTGTTATAATGATTATCTACAACTGTAATAGTATGTAAGGAGAAATTAAAGTTGTTATAGTGATTGTCTTTAAAGTTATTTTTTAATCAAACGGAAATTAAAAGATAACAAAATGACTAAGAAGTTGGATGTCGGATAACCCCGGAGTTGTGAGCAAGCAAGATAAGGTCCAGTTGAGGAGGTGGAGAAGTCCACGCCTTCAAAGTGTGCACACTATTCACACCAATCAGAGGAGAGAAATAAGCTTATTGATGAGAGAGAGAGAGAGTAAAGTTGCATAGAGATGAAACCATGATGGTTAAAGGTAAATCTAAATCTAGTTATTTTTAAATATTAAATTGAGTTATAGATTATGTTGCTCTTAGACTTGTTTTTTGTTGGTCAATTTTGCATTATAATGATGAACAAGATTATTGGAAGGAGGAGGAACAAGATTTCTTATCATAATCATGACATTAATGTTTGGTGCACCCATGCTAGCACGCTTAAATCTTTATGCATCTTTTTCAATATAATGATATGTGTAATCCTCATATTTTGCAACTGGATGAAACCTTCTCTATTGGGAATGATCTTAACATTCATCTTCTCAAGTCTATCACCATGAAAGAGGTATTAGAATTACATTAATATTCTGAAATTTTATACATTAAACATTTTAAAATTTTATATTTATATTTTATGTTTGAATAAATAGTTAATTTTTTTGCTATTAAGTCTGTAACGGTGGTTGTAACCTAAATGTCAAAATTTTGAATCTTAAATGTTAGAATTTTCTGATATCAATTGTTTAATTTTTAGATTAGAATAGAAATCAAAAAATGTTAAAGGCGATCATGCCTCTAATCTTAGTAAACAAAATGAAATGAGTTTATAATTTTTTATTTCATTTTATTTGTATTTATAAACACTTTACGTTGAAATTAAAATTAAAACCAATTATTTGATAGTTTATATGAAGTCTCTTATCCTTAGAAGTAAACATTAATAACAGGGACTTGATTGATTTTGATTTGCATGTATTTGTTTCGTCCCACGCTTTAAGTTTACGAGAAAAAGTTGTTTATTAATAATTTATTTTTCGAAGTGATCGTGGTTGATGTCACGACAATCCGTCACTTTGTTGTCGCATGCTGTTACTGCTCGTCAGATCTTAAACGTTTTTATGGGCATCTATGCTTTGCAATTAAATATTACAAAAAAAGTTGTTCTATTTTCCATTTAATAATAACACATTATTGTACTAAAAATTGATAAACAAAATTAAAGCTTTCCATTCTAAAGCATCAAATTCCTTTTCTTGCATCTATAAATAAGTTTTCGGACCATACAAATACACAATTAAACATTAAGGTTAATTAATTAGATATCAATTTTTGAGTTAAGACAATGATGCCATCACGTCTCATAAAAAACTTCATTTCAGTGCTTGAGGCTGAGGAAGCAGCCCAAGCAGGTTCTAAATCCTCCAACAATGGTACTTCAAACGCACTTAGCAACCTCGGCAACGGAGACCAAAATTTCTCCGGTGCGAAAGTCAACAGTGGTGCTAATTCCGGTGATCGAAATAGACACCACATCAACAACAATTTCCGTGGCCCGAATGTCAACGGTGGTGCTTTTAAAGGTCGTGGTCATGGATGGTTTATTGATGGTAACTTGAATGCATTTAAGAATAACAAATAATAAATGATCTATGATCTATTGTATTGTGTGATGTACTACTAGTGTAATAATGAAATTGGAACTATGTATCGTTCCAATGGTCTATATATGGTTTAATGTTGGGGTATATATAGGAGATTAAAAATGGAAATCACTAACATAAATCTTTATGTATTTTGATTCTATATAATTGTTATTGTTGGGTGACATCATGTTTTTTAGCCAATTATTTTTAGCCAAAAGAGAAAAATGCTAACAGACTAGGCCTAAGTATAACAACCATCTAATAAAATATGAAACACACACACACAACCCCTTTCAAGCCGGAGTGTGTAGATTTAAAACTCTCAGTTTGGACACTAAAGAAGTGAAAATAGTAGATTCATGTGGTTTAGTGAAGATTTTAGCAAACATGTTTGAAAAAAGAAACAAGAAGAAATTTGCAGAGACCAAATTATAACTTTCACGCAAAATATGATAGATGATGTTAATATGTTTAGTGTGTTCGTGAAACGTTGGGTTGGATCCAATATGACGAGCATATTGACTATCAGAGAAACATTCTTCTATTGTTGTGTGCACTAACTGACTGACTTGTTGTACAAAGAAATTAGTATCTCGTCAAGTATTTGTAAGATAAATTAGGTGACCAATAATGCATCTAAAAGAAGTAGGATCATGATGAGGTGCAGTTGAGTTGAATAGTAGTTGTATGCTTTGACCAAGGAGTGCGTTTTGGTTTAGCCCCTAGAAGTCCCGAATCATTTAAAATGTTGGATTCCTTCCTTCAAACAAGATATATATGGAGATATGTTTTGAATAGATAAAGATGATATCCTATTGATTAAATGAATGACATGTTGAACTGTTTAAGAGCAAAAAAAAAATGGAAGCTTAATATGGAAAAGTAAATTTTTAGTGACCTCTAAAATATGGTTATGTTTTCGTTCCACAATAAAATTTTGTTGTGGTGTTTCACCATAAGATGTGTGGTGAATGATGCCATATTTAAAATAAAAAAAAAATGGGTATGCAAATTCAGTACTATTATTAGATCTTATAGTTTTTATAGTGGTATTAAATTGGTTTTGAACAAGAAAAATAAAATCATGCATTAACTTTCTTGTTTCATATTTCTTATGCATGAGAAAAATCTAAGTATGCCTACCATGCAATGAAGGGATAGATAAAGGTTCTCATATTTCTATATGAATGAGATCAAAATCATTAATAGAAAAACTAGAATTAGATTGCTTTGTTAGATAACAAAAACCACAAATTTTATTGAAATTGAATCTTACATAAGGGAAGTTTGTACAGATGGGAGTAAGCACTTTATTAGAAGGGTGTCCAATGTGAAAATGTCAAAGATCAAACAAAACATGCTTACTTATTGTATTCAAATAAGAAACAATACAATTAGAAGCATGAATATCAAGTTTTAGTTCATGTAGGTGATATAGACATAAAAAAAGATTAGTATGCCCAATCATCTTCAATGTATGTAGTTCTTGAATATGAATATATGAATTTGAGAAAATTAACCTACAATTCAAGGACTTAATAAGTATTTGAACAACGATTATATTTAATGTAAATTTAGGAATAAATAAAAATTGAATAGCTGAAAAATATTGTTAAAGTGAATTATACCTAAATATTTAGCAAAAACAGTAATATCATTAGGCAAAATAACAAAATAAGTTATATTTTATGGAAACTAGTAAAATATTTGGTGTTACAACTTGGTATATAGCTCCTGTATCAATTATCCAAGGAGTAGAAACGATATTACCTAATTTTGAATTATGTTGATTGGACGGGAACGCACTGATGGGTGAAGCATGATTAATTGCTTGATTCTGAGAATCACCGGATGCCGAAGATTGGTGGTGCAACACATATTCAACACTTCATTCTTTCTATATCACTTCAATCTTTCTATTTTTTTCTCTCAAGATGAAGGATGAATATATATGATCCTTAGAAATTATTGTTTAAACGATTAATCAAATTTTTATTCTTAGTCGACTTTGGCATCAAATTTCTTTCAATTTTAGATATAAACAACAAGCCATCATACTAACCTTTATGGATTAAATATTGTAATAGTTGTTATGATCTAGTTAGATGTTATTGTGATAAGTTGAATATGTGATTTATCAGTTTGAACGCGGTTCGACATTGTTAACATCTTTTTAATATAAATGATAAATTTGACATGAAAAAAATGTATACTTAACACAAAAAGTTAAATAATATGTTTAAAAATTTAAATTAAATTTAATGCATCGATCCTATGGTAGATCATCATTATAAGTAATTCACCGTAAATTAGTCTTCCAAAGTCACTAGATACACTTATTTTTTAGAGTAAAATAATGGCATATGACTCGATATACTGAAAAAAATTGATAACACTTATCTGGAGTATAAGTTAATGATACTCTTAATATTTAAGACCAAGACAATAACTTGTTCGACGACTAATTGAAAAAATAAAGAAAATAAATGTATATTTTAAAACTCAACATGTCAAATCGACATTAGTTAGATCATCATCAATTTAAAGGTAATATGTGGAGATTTGTTTACTCATACTTCCAAGAAGTGTTATTGATAATTTAAAGTGACTTTTAAACATTGATTCACAAATCTTGATAATCTACAATAAAATTTTCGTGCATAAATGATCCTTGTAACATTGGTTGTAATTTCTTTTCGCCTAAAGTTTGTACTCAATAGGGAGAAGAGAGATAGAATTTCAAAATATAACTCTCGTTGACTTTAACTATCATTTGACTAAACAACCATTATATTAGGTCATTCTTTATTTAATATCAATTTATTAATTGCACGAGTCACACTAATAAATTATTAAAATAATCTAATACATAGTTTTTCCTTTCTTCATTTGTAGAACATAAAGACCATCTCATTCGAACAATCATCCAAAACAAAAGTTATCTCTATTATGTAATATTCTTTAATATTTATAAAGATTTTTAGACATTTATCTATTTAAAAAAGTAAGGTTCGACGATACTTAAAAGAGTCATATTTATTTATATTAATTAATAATATATTTTTTTAATATAAATAATTGAACTATATATTTGTAATAATTCACCATCAATTTTATTTTTAAGACTTGCCGTAGTAATTTTTATTGTTAAAAATATTTTATTTAAAATTGTAGTAGTGATCGAGAATGTCATAATAATATATTTTTACAATTTTATTTTTCTTAATTTTTTAAGAATATTTTTATTTGGGATTGTTAGATATATACTATTAGCTAAACATAAAAGTATAAATACTTGTTTCAAAAAATAATATTAGTTCGGATAGTCAAATTTACCTCAAACCTATGTGAGGCTTGGCCTCTAGAAGAGATTCAAATTAAGTATAATCGAACCTTCTACAATTGTGTATGGTGTTGCAAATGTATAAATTTTTAGATTTAAGAAAGAAAAAAAAATTCAAAAGATTCTTGGAGTGGGATCGAGATTTGTAGCTAGCTAGAAGTAGTGTAGGACTATGGATGGAGTTGCTATGAGAGCTATTATTTGTTCTCACCTCATTATTTAATTATATTGGGTATATAAAATATTTTCAAAGATGCAGAGGTATATAATCCTTCTGTTTTTATGTATAGTGGTTGTGTGGCATATAGTTGAAATGATGAAGAATTGGATGCCAAAATTCATAGAGTTGAAATATATTCCGTCCTTAGTTTGTATAAGAAACAAAAATTTGAAACAAAAGAACAAATTATTATATTTTGTATTTTATTATTTTATAGTGATTTTTAAAATGATTATAGTTAATTAAGTATATAATGTTTATTGTTAAAGTTGACAGAAGTCAGGGATAAAAAATAATATTTAAAATGAAAATGATTATAAATACTATATTGAAGAATTTAGAAAAAATAATATATATATATATATATAATAT
>JBBPBT010000659.1:1347179-1361337 GCA_037974875.1 Cicer bijugum | reverse complement strand
GTAATTTTTTTTTTGTATTATTTTAATTACAATTTATATATTAATCTTGCATTTTCTATATTTCATTTGTTAATTAAACAATGTTATTTGCAAATGTATATACTTAAAGTAAAAAAGAAATCAAAACAAAATGATATAAATCATTCTATATTTTCTAATTTGTTTTTATGTGCTTATTTAACTATCATGATAAAAAAAAATTGAAAAAGAAAACTTATCTTGCAATAAGGGATTGTGGACCCATGATTTTTGTTTAATGAAGATAATATTAGATTTAATGGTTTAAAGTAGGATAGTGAAATTAGGGATGTGATCACAATATGGTATCTTAATACGGTGCAAAATGCAAATCATAGCGATCCTATAAGTTATTAATAAAATAAAATTGAAAAATTAGGAACCGTATAAAAATTGATCTTCTATTTTTCATTGTTGATGAATTTTGGTGATTTTAGTACATTTTTAAGAAAAACAATTGATGATTAAAAAATAAATTAATAAAAATTATTTGAATGGAGGAAATAGTTTGATTAAAAATAAGATAGAAAAATTGATCTCTTATTTTTATTCTTGATGAATTTTGATGATTTTAGTGTATTTTTTAAATAAAAAAATAATAATTAAAATAAATTAATAAAAAATATTTGAATAAGAGAAAAAAAAAACGTAAAAAAAAGACAAAATCATCAAAAATAAAAAGTCAGAATTAAGGGATTTCAATCCCTATTCCCATAACATACAATTGTATTCATTATTTTATTTTTTAAGAAAATCAAATGTTATTTTTGGTTGAATAAAAAATAACAGAATGAGAGGGAGGCCAAAATTAGTTACTTACTCATTTGGTAACCGTGACGTAGAGAAAAATTGGAGAAGAAAACTGGAATTGTAAAATAACCATCTCAAACTAAAGGCAAAATTGAAATGAAAATAAGCTACATCAAACTAATTAGTCTGTAATAATAATCGACCATATTATATATTAATAATAATTCATAATAATCGGTGATTAATTAAATTATTAATTTAACCGTGCAAACTAAAAAAATTATATAATAGTAGGATTTGTTTACTTTTTGAAACTTTCTATTTTTATTTTTAATTTTTTATTAATTTTTAAACTTTTTCTTGATAAATTTTTATTAAAAAAACAAGACTTTTAAAATATACAATTATCTATATTTTTATAAATAATAAAAATATCAATAATTATTTAGGTTATTTTTAGAAATATATCATTTTTAAATGTTATTTCATCTTTCTTCCGTTACAATAGTTATATTCAAAAATCTTTTATTAAAATAAAATAAATATTTTTAAAAATACAGAAAAAATGAACAAAAACTTTTAAAGTATTTTTATAGTACGTGCGAGTGCACCCCTCACTCTATGCCCTCGAAAATAAACGATTCAGACCTCCAAAATATTATTTGATTAAAATATCTCTAAAAAAAATTATTTAAATAAATTGAAAAGTGTGAAAGGATGATGGAGTGGATTAGTGCCATAGCCCCTCCCTCGTCGCAACTCACTGTGATATATTATAACTATAATATGTTTAATATTCTAAAGAAATTAAAAAATATATATATATATATATATATACTAATTATCTATTTGTTAATATTATAAAAACGTTATTATTTCTTTCT
Source organism: Cicer bijugum (assembly GCA_037974875.1). Classification (NCBI taxonomy): domain Eukaryota; kingdom Viridiplantae; phylum Streptophyta; class Magnoliopsida; order Fabales; family Fabaceae; genus Cicer; species Cicer bijugum. The sequence goes on along the minus strand of JBBPBT010000659.1, from coordinate 1,359,685 downwards.
CTTAAAACGTAAAACTATAACAATAATATTAATTATTACTAAATTTTTTATTACTATCAACTATCTTCGTTCTCATTATTTAATATATAAAATTTTATTTTTAGAGATAGATAAAATATTATTTAAATTTTTAAATAGATTAATCTCTAAAACTATGTGCAGAGAATATTGTTAAAACAAAACAAAATGTTTGCATAATTTTTTTTTATTTTTTTTACCTACCATATGTTTCTGAATCTATTCTCCCGTTAAAAGATATTCTTATATTTTTAAATTAAAACTAAAATTAATAAAATTTTATCTAAAAAAATATTAAATTAATTGACTTTATCATTAATTGATAAAGTAATATTACACAATATTAATTATATTAATTTAATTAAAAAAATTATTTTAAATTACTTAAAAACTAGTTTTTGATATACGATTTAGTTATTTTACTAAAATATTATTACAAACTATAAAATGTTTCATATTAAAATTTGTTTTATACCGTTTGACCCGTCTTATGTGTGTATACGAAGTTGTGTAATTGTACGGCCACTTGAGTTGAGACTTAGTTTATTTTAAATTACGACAAAACTAAAATTAGTTTAGTTAATGCAAATTAGTTTCTTTCGATGATATTTCTCTTTTTTTTAATATAAATCTTTCACATCATAGGATATAAGAAATTTGACATTTTAAACATGCATTAAAATTATTATCAAATTCAAGATGTGAAGTCTTCAAAATTGAAGTGTGTGCTACGATAAATTGATGATTCAAAATCAAACTAAACATACTTCAAATAAAGGATTTATCAATTCAAATGGATACACTAAAGGATCCCTAAATAATTCTATCTTTTGTACGATTATATAAAATCAACATTATATAATGTAGAATTAATTTATTTTTCTGTATATCATTATACGTTAATATCAAATATCATTAGACGTTATCATAATCGTTTCGTCACACTTTAACAAACAAAAAGAACTATTTTCAACAATTTTTTTGATAGCAAGACATAATTTATTGAAAAGTTGAAAAACTGTGGAGTCAATAGCAATCGTGGTGAGATCTTTCACATTCAAATAATAATTAGATTTGAAAGAGAAAATAAATCTTATCTTTCTACAGCAAAAATGGAAAAATAAAAGAAAGAGGAAGATAATCCAATAAAGATGTAACAAGTTGGAAAATGAGTTTTAATTTTTTTTTAAAAGGGATGGTACTCGTTATATTTTTTATTTTGAGTTTTAATCTCAATCTATATTTTGATCTAAAGACTCACAATTATTTATCTCATCTTTTAATTGCACTTTTGGTCCTCTTATTATAGGTGAAAATTGAAAATAGTTCCCCCATTTTGTTTGTCTCCAGTTTTAGTCCCCAAAATTTGATGTCAAATCATGATGAGTTGTCATTTTTTTAATGACATGTCAATAAATAAGTGACGTGGCAGACGCTTACGTGGAATAAACTTATTATTATATTATTTATAATTAAAAAATATAATTTTTATTTTCAAAAATCATTTTAATAATTGTGAAATATTTTTAAAAATATAATTAAATTGTTAAAATTAAATTAAATTAAAATAAAATTGCAGAACCCTAAAACCCCAAATCATATGAACATGTTTCAAGCTAAAGCCCCAAATCGTGCAACTGTTCCTGTTGTTTTCTTCATCATCACCCTAATCATCATTCCCAAATGGTTCGCTCCAATGGCATCAAGCTTTTTTGTTCCCTTTCCCCTAAACTCCTCCGTAACGCCGATAAATCCACATATGAAGGAGTGTTACAAAGGGGTACATGACATTGAATTCCGGATTTCACGATCCTTCCAAAGTTTTTGGAAATTATTTTCCCAATGTTGGAGATGGTGTTAATTTGAAGAACTGAGTGCTATTGGGAGCAATAAATACTTATTTTAGGGCATCTAGATACATTCACGGCTCAGCATCATTGGCAAGAGACTATTATGAAGTTCTTGGTGTCAGTAAGAATGCAAGTTCTTCTGAAATAAAGAAAGCATACTATGGACTTGCAAAAAAGCTTCATCCTAACACAAACAAAGATGATCCTGAAGCTGAAAAGAAATTTCAAGAAGTTTCAATGGCTTATGAGACTTTGAAGGATGAGGAAAAGCGTCAACAGTATGATCAGGTTGGCCATGCTGCTTTTGTAAACCAAGGAAGCAATGGTTTTGGGGCTTTAGGGTTCTGCTTAGGGTTCTGCAATTTTATTTTAATTTAATTTAATTTTAACAATTTAATTATATTTTTAAAAATATTTCACAATTATTAAAATAATTTTTGAAAATAAAAATTATATTTTTTAATTAGAAATAATATAATAATAAGTTTATTCCACCACGTCACCTATTTATTTACACGTCATTAAAAAAAATGACAACTCATCATGATTTGGCATCAAATTCTGTTTGGAAGACTAAAACTGGGGACAAACAAAATGGAGGGACTATTTTCAATTTTCACCTATAATAGGAGGACCAAAAGTGCAATTAAGCCTAACATCAACTATTATTTATCTCCGAGACATTAATATTAAACTCGTAAGAATTGGACTTGACTTATTTAATTAATCAAAATTCAATCTTAGTTTGTTTGTTTAAACAAACTTAGGTTGATAGGACAATAATAGTTCACAAATAGCTATGTTTATTTACACGTATAATTCCTATTTATTGTCTAACTAGAATAAATATCAATCAAATCTTTCAAATATAGAGTTCTTTCTCTCAACTGTTTGGGCTATGCCTATCAAATGGAGCCCCACCCCACAAACCATGAAGATAAAAAGAAAACTAGTCCATCAAAATAAAATAAAAATATATTTTAATGATCAATATATTTAATCTAAAACTTAATATATAAATTTTTTAAATATTTTTTTATATTTTACTCCAAATAATAAATATATAAAATTTAATTTATATACATAAATTTTTTAAAATATTTTTTATTTATATTTTATTCTGAAGAAGGAAGTATATACTTATTATATACTTTATTCTTTGAATATTAAAGAAGAAAATATGAGACAGCATACATTCTAGCAAACAATTTCGCATTAGATTCATGGATCTTTGCTATAATATTATGCCATACCCACCTTAAGGAATAAAGTATAAAAAGCAATACTAAGCAAAAATGATTTGATATGATGCTAATTGATGTGGGAATAGATTAAATGGAATAGATACCAAATCATTAACTTGGTTTCTCGTTTCTAAATCTCCCTCTTTGGGGCGTAAGAGCTGAACACTTCAAATGTGAGTTTGTATTGTAAAAAAACAGTCTCATTTATTTAAACGAGTCTAACTAAGAAACTTATATTTGGGCTTCTTAACAAATAGTAAAGTTGGGCTTCATTTTCTTTAACAATTTAGTAAAGTTTTTTTAAGTTTAACAATTTAATTAATATATAGTAAATATTTCAATGTACTACATGACAACAATTTAGCAATTAGAACATGTACTTAAGTGTACATCCAAAATTTCTAAAGTGTTAACAGTTTTATAGTCTATAAAATAAGAATTAGTAACTTCTTGATTAAATTTGACTGCAAATATAAATCATCCGTTGTTTTATAAAATTTTGTATCTCAAATTGTTTTTTTTTTTTACGAAAGCAAACTCAAATAGTGTGATCAATATGACTTAGAGTTTCCATAAAGAGAAGAAAACTAGTTAAAGATGGAGCTACATAATGTTGGAAAAAAATATGTTATAGTGTGAATTTAATAAATTGTTGAAGTCCCACATTGGAAAGAAATTTTTTTTGTAAATTTAAGTGGAAAGAAACTTGTTAAGTCCCACATTGGAAAGAAATAATTTTGAAATCCCACATTGGAAAACTCTAGTATTTTGAGTAGTTTCAAATCTATAGATACTAAAGTCCCACATTGCTTAGAAAAGAAATGTGAGCTTACTTCCATCACTATATAAAGAGCATCAAACTATTGTGAAAAGCACACCAAAGTTGGATGCTTTTCCCAACTTTCTCTTTTCTCCCTCTTATATTCTGCTCGCCAAATTTCGAGCCACTTCTCCCCTTTCTTTCTGTCCCTTTCGGTTTTTAGAGCGGTAATTATGCCGCAGTCCCTTTCGGTTTTTAGAGCGGTAATTATGCTGCAGTCCCTTTCGGTTTTTAGAGCGGTTATTATGCTGCAGTCCCTTCGGTTTTTAGAGCGGCTGTTATGTCGTAGTCCCTTCGGTTTTTAGAGCGGTCGTTATGCCGTAGTTATGAGTGGTCGTAGTACCATATTGTGAATGACTTTAATCGTCATATTGAGAGTGACATTAACCATCATATTAAGAGTGGCTTTAAGCGCCATATTGAGGGTGTAATTCTAGAACGGTTTTCTACGGTGCAGTAGAACTCCGATACAGTGATCTGGGCTGTTTTATCCTAGGGACTTCGTGGTTGATAGTCTGTCTTGCACAATTTGGGCAGTGCCGCGAAACGTCTTAAAGAGAGCGATCTAGTCCGCGACTCAACCCAGTAATATCTTCGGTGACATAAATTGTGATTTTTAAATGGTTTTTGAAACACAAATTCCAACAATTTTAAGACGTTTTATTCTGCCATGTCAACCGAAGATATTACTGAATTTGATTATGTTGCCTCTTCAATAAACTGTTTAAGTTTTGAAGCAAAAAAGGATAAGAAAGCTGGAGAATTAACCCATCGGAAAATAATGATAAGAATTATATTCTTAATGGAGTTGTTGATGATCTGTATAACTACTACAGTTCCAACAATATTGATAGAGATATTTGAGATGCTCTAAATGAGTATATAGTGAGCTGCTACCCAGAGTATCATACGTGGAAGCTGACAGATCTATGGAGGCACACTTCCGTAAAATTCAGAAGATAGCTCATGGGATCATCTATTAAGGTACGTCACTCGTGACATATTTAAATTAAGTGTTGAAATTTAATATGTCTCTTTATGTTTGATTGTTGAAATCAATAAAATGTATCTTTTTGCATACATGTTGTGTGATTTTAATTTTTGACATGCTATATTATGTGATGTGAACCCATTTGATTTCAAAATTAAGTAACTTAGGTTTAATTCCAAAGTTATTGTTAAATAATTTTGAAAAATGTGATTTTTTGTAGTCAAGCTAAAATAATAAAGAGTTCACATAAACTTGTAGTTAGAGAATCTGAGTCTTTAAATTTATTACACTTTGATATATGTGAACATGATGGGAAAGTTAACACGAAATGACAAACAAAAATGAAATGATTGACATGTTAAGAATCTCTGTAACTAAAATTGAAAATCAATTTAGTAGAAAGATTAAAAGGTTTTAAGTATGATTCTAGTTTGTTTAAATAAGTTTTATAAATTATCTAGAAGTATATGTGGAACAACTGCACTATAATTGCTTGATGTGAATGGTAAAGTTGAAAAGAAAGAAAATATAACTCTTATTGAACTAGTTGTTGCTAGTATGCTTAATTATATTGTTGTATCTCATTAGTGTACAAAAAATATATTGCTTATCTGTTATGTTTTGAATAGAGTTCTTAAATCTAAAAACAAAACATCTCCTTATGAGATAGTGAAGAAAAGACAATCGAACTTGTCTTATTTTCAAACATGGGGTGGTCTGACTTATATCAGAATCCCCGATCTCGAGCGAATTAAACTCGCTAGTAGAACCTATGAATGAAAATTCATTAGGTATGCGGTAAAGAACAAGGCGTATGGGTTTTATGATCTGAATGCAAAAGTGATCTTAGAGTCAAATGATGTTGACTTCTATTAAAATAAATTCCCTGTAAAATGGAGAAATAGTGGGGGCAGCAAACCAAGTTACGTTCCTGGTACAAGAAACACTGAAAGCAGCAAACAAGGTGAAACAGAAACTCAAAGAAGTAAGAGAGTCAAAGTTGCTAAAGATTATGAACCAGAATATATGGTCTATAATTTAGAAGAGAATCCTACAAATCTTAAAAAAGTTTTGTCATCATTGGATGCAGATCTATGACAAGAAGCTATAAACGATGAAATGGATTCTCTAGAGTCTAACAAGACCTTACATTTAGTAGACTTGTCTCCTGGTTACAAACTAATAGGTTGTAAACGGATTTTGAAAAAGAAACTAAAACCCGATGGATCTATTGATAAGTACAAGGCACGCCTTGTAGCCAAGGGTTTTAGATAAAGAGAAAATATAGATTTCTTTGACACTTTTTTACCAGTCACTAGACTAACATCCATTAGGGTGCTTATATCACTTGCGGGTATTCATAACCTGGTGATACACCAAATGGATGTTAAAACAATTTTTTTTAAATGGTGACCTAGAAGAAGAAATTTATAAGGAACAACCTAAAGGTTTTGTAATTCATGGACAAGAACACAAGGTCTGTAAGTTAGATAAATCTCTATATGGTCTTAAACAAGTTCCTAAGAAATGACATGAAAAGTTTGATAACTTGATTAAATTGAATGAGTTTAAAGTGAATGAAAGTGACAAATGTATTTACTACAAATTTGAAAATGGCATTTGCACTATCATATGTCTCTATGTAGACGATAAACTCATATTTGATTCAAACTTTTATGCTATAACATTTTGAAATCATTGTTGTGTAACAACTTTGATATGAAAGACCTCGGAGAAACAAATGTAATCCTGAGAATCAAGATTACTAGGTCAGAAAAGGGAATTTCTTTGGATCAATATCACTATGTTGAAAATATCCTAAAGAAATATAATTACTTTGACTGTAAACCTGCTTGAACATTATACGATCCAAGTGTGAAACTTTTCAAGAACACTGGTGAAGGTGTTAGACAAACTAAATATGCGAGCATCATTGGCAGCCTCAGGTATGCCACTGATTGTACTAGACCCGACATTTCCTATGTTGTGGGATTGTTGTGCAGGTTTACTAGTAGACCTAGTATGGAGCATTGACACGCTATCGAAAGAGTCATGAGATACCTGAAAAGGACCATGAGTCTTGGATTACATTATCAAAGATTTCCTATAGTCCTTGAAGGATACAATGTTGCTGATTGGAACGTCTTATTAGATGACTCCAAAGCAATCGATGACTATATTTTAATATAGTGAGTGGTGTTGTATCTTGGAAATCGAAGAACAGACGATATTGGCTCAGTCCATTATGGAGTCTGAAATGATAGTACTAGCTACTACTACTACTAGTGAAGAAGCAAGCTGGTTGAGATGCTTGCTAGCAGAGATCCCTATATGGGAAAAATCTATGACAGATGTGTTGATCCACTGCGATATTACCGCGGCTATTGCGAAGATTGAAAATCGTTATTACAACGATAAGCGACGACAAATTTGTCGTAAGCACAACATTGTTAGAAAGTTATTTACTAAATGAGTTGTTATAGTGGATCATGTATGCACTGATGAGAATTAAACAAATTCTTTGACGAAAGAATTTAGCTATAGAGAAAGTCATAAATACATAAAAAAGGATGAGACTAATGCCTATAGAGTCACTCATGATGGTAACCCGACCTAAAAGACTGGAGATCCCAAGAATTAGGATCAATGGGTAATAAAAGTCGTGAAGTGATATGAGATGAACATGCTAATGTAAATTAGAGAAGCGTGATTCCTAAAGCGATGATAGGATGAGGTAATAGAAACTCTTAATGAGATCTATACTCTACGTGGAGGGAGTACCTAGCTATAGGAGTACTCTTGATAGACTCACCTATGTGAATGTGGAAGTGGGGCCGCTTCCTATGGAATTTTGAGGCAGAATTCCTAGAGCGTTCACTATACTGGGATACACGTGCAGGGCCATTAATGCACGGGCTTTTGAGAATACACCCTATGAAAAGGTTGTGTGTGGGTTTGATGTCAGAGATAGAGTTCAAGACTACGAGTCACTCTTGTTGAATCTGAATCTTACTTACTATGCAAAGGTTCAAGTCAAGAGACACCTATGTTTATGCACGATCTTATAGAAGCGTTTGACACTATTTTAGAAACATTTTTTTTAAATTCAAGTGGGGGATTGTTGGAAAAAAATATGTTATAGTGTGAATTTAATAAATTGTTGAAGTCCCACATTGAAAAGAAATTTTTTTTGTAAATTTAAGTGGAAAGAAACTTATTAAGTCCCACATTGGAAAGAAATAATTTTGAAATCCCACATTGGAAAACTCTAGTATTTTGAGTAGTTTCAAATCTATAGATACTAAAGTCCCACATTGCTTAGAAAAGAAATGTGAGCTTACTTCCATCACTATATAAAGAGCATCAAACTATTGTGAAAAGCACACCAAAGTTGGATGCTTTTCCCAACTTTCTCTTTTCTCCCTCTTATATTCTGCTCGCCAAATTTCGAGCCACTTCTCCCCTTTCTTTCTGTCCCTTTCGGTTTAGAGCGGTAATTATACCGTAGTCCCTTTCGGTTTAGAGCGGTAATTATACCGTAGTCCCTTTCGGTTTAGAGCGGTTATTATACCGTAGTCCCTTCGGTTTAGAGCGGTAATTATACCGTAGTCCCTTTCGGTTTAGAGCAGTTATTATACCGTAGTCCCTTTCGGTTTTTAGAGCGGTAATTATGCCGCAGTCCCTTTCGGTTTTTAGAGCGGTAATTATGCCGCAGTCCCTTTCAGTTTTTAGAGCGGTTATTATGCTGCAGTCCCTTCGATTTTTAGAGCGGCTGTTATGTCGTAGTCCCTTCGGTTTTTAGAGCGGTCGTTATGCCGTAGTTATGAGTGGTCGTAGTACCATATTGTGAATGACTTTAATCGTCATATTGAGAGTGACATTAACCGTCATATTAAGAGTGGCTTTAAGCGCCATATTGAGGGTGTAATTCTAGAACGGTTTTCTACAGTGCAGTAGAACTCCGATACAGTGATCTGAGCTGTTTTATCCTGGGGACTTCGTGGTTGATAGTCTGCTTTGCACAATTTGGGCAGTGCCGCGAAACGTCTTAAAGAGAGCGACCTAGTCCGCGACTCAACCCAGTAATATCTTCGGTGACATAAATTGTGATTTTTAAATGGTTTTTGAAACTCAAATTCCAACACATAATAATGTATGAGCTATTTCATTTGTTTGATTCTTAGTAAACTCAACTCTAGAGTATGTAAAAGAAAATGATAAAAAATGTCTACAATATGAAATTATAGCACCAAAATTAGAGACATGGCCTATTGGTCCAATTGAACTGGAACACTACTCTTTAAAAGTCCATCTCGAAATTCACATTGTCCAAGTAAAGTTCTTGAACCCACGCTAGTATATATCAATGAGCTATATTTCACAAGTTATTAATATTGAACACGTAAGATCAATCTTAAATATTAAGTTCATTTGTTCAAACAAACGAGTTTGACCAAACATTAATTTAGCGGGTCAAACCTGAATAATTCACAAATAGCTTTGTTTATTTACACTAATAATTCATATGGTCTAACTAGAATATATGTTGATCAAGTGTTTCAAATATGGAGTTCTTTATCTCTACTACTGATCATATATTATCAATATAATTGATATAAATATTATGAATAAGTACCAAATAAAAGAGATAGGTTACGATAAGTTAACATCATACTTTATTTTAATTTATTGGTTAGTCAACTAAGAAGAATACAATATATCAATCTTATCACATATATCTGTTATCTTTTTTGATTAAAATTTTATCATATGCTGAGAGAAAACGCAGAAATAGAAAAAACACCAAAACAAATTAAAAAGTACTAGAATATGTTTCAAAAAATTATACATAGTTTTGTCATTACATTTTATATTATTTACGTGTCATATCATATTTCAACACTATCCTTTTGTTATATTAGTCACTATTTTATCACATCTCTAAAAAATATCTTGATACATAAACATGATAACATCACGTGTAAATATATATTTTTTCTTAGACCTTATCTTTGTGTATCCGGAAGAGTTTGCATTGAAGTAGACTCGTTATAAAACTTTTGGAAAATTCTACCATATATACCTACATAGTTATACTCCTACCTCTACATTTTAATAAAATTATAATTTTATCCTCTTAAAAAAATTCAAACTTTTTTTTTATACAATTTGACACAAACTACCTATTTTGTCTTTTTTTTCTTATTCTTATCATACAACCCAAATATGTAAGTCTCTATAGGCGCATACATCATTGGAGTCCACCTTTAAGTTTATCATACCTAATTAAATTATCAAGATAAACTCTTGCATTATCATAATTAAGTGCAAATCACCCATCAGAAGGCCAGCCACTTTTCGACACAACAATCTTATTAAAGTATAACGTATATATATTTCATCTAATAAGAGAAGAGTATGAAAAAGAGAGCGTTATAATGAGCTTTGCTATTTAAAATTCATTCTAAAAAATAAAAGAAATGATTTTTCGACTTAAAGTCATTGAAATAAATAGAAAATTATGTTATAGGTATAATACACTATAAGAAAAAAATTAACTTAACAAGACAGAAAATATATAATTCGTTAATACTTTGTCGTCAAAAAAAAAATAATTTGAGAGCGTTTATGTTTTTGTATTCAATTTTATCTATTTGTTGTGTTTAGATAATAGAACTTAGCTATAGCACAACAAAAGGAAAGTATAATTGAACTTGAAGTGTTTGGATGAGTCCTATAAATATTGATTATGGCAAGTCACATTTTTTATATAGAAATTTATGTGTAGTGACTATATATTATTAAGAATCATGGTTGAATTCAAAAAAAAAAAATAATTAAAGAAAAAAATAAACTTAAAATAATTATTTGATGAATTGTTATTACAATTAGAGTATGATGTATTTTTATATAATATAATTAATGTAATTAACCTAACAACTTATATATAACAATAAATAATTTTAACTACTTGTAATAATTACCGTGTATTTTCCATAAGGTCAAAAAGTGAGGCTCTAAGTTTATGTTTATCAATTTGATTAAGTGAATTGAACTCTATGGCTGTCACTTTTTTCATTAGAAAATGTCTTGTCCCTTTTAATTATTATTGTCCTATGTAACGTGCTTTAAAATTTTAGAATGGTCGTGTTGGGTAAAGATGATATGAATCTATGTTGTTAGTCAATAGGTGATGCTTTCTGCCCATCTTATATTAAAGTAAAGGAGACTAGTATATTCCCAAATTCTAAAGAAAAATTCATTCTTTATAATAATGAATGTTTCTCAATTTTGAGAAATGTCGTTGGTCTACAAAAATATGCAACATCATTGAATTGTGCGAAAACTTGTTTTCCACTTGTATCATTTTGTTAATTAGTTGTTCGTAATGGTATGATTTGTTATTGTTCTTGATCCAAGGTGGATCTCGTAATGCCTAGAGTGTCTTCAATACGACAAAAGGACAACGACGATAACTTTTCATTGATTCTATATGTTCTTGCAAATAGTCACCTTGCAACTCATGTTGCACTTACATGTTGGATATAAGGAATTTTATTTAATGTGTTATGTTACTTATTATGTTAACATAATAAATTCTTTAAAATAAATTGTTCATTAAATTTGACTTAATTGTTAAACTCTATTGAGTAATAGGATAATACTAGTGTATATAACTTGTGTAGTGCGTGAGTTACTTTCACTAAAAAATATATAAATATTTATTTTGTATTATACATTAATTGAAATAAACAAATTAAAGAGTCATGTGGTTGATAACTGACTGAATTAAATTTTGAATCTAAGCATTTAATTATTGAAATCATTCTATAATTAATTTGGTGCTACCAAATTGATTACGTAATAGTTTGTGAAAGTTTGATAACAAGTCATCAAAATACATATTTAAAGCATGCGTAAATAATTGTATATAAGGTAAAATACATATTTTAAATTGACATAAGAAATTTATATTTAGAATTTGTAATTAATTTAATTTAAATTATATTATTAATTATTTTATAAATCTTAATAAAACGAATGTACTTTTTAAAATAAAATATGTATTTAGCTTTCGCTCACACCCAATGTAATTTCAGTTCAAATAAAATAAATCGGTCGTTAGTAAATTTTACTTGAACTGTATTATGAGAAGTGCCTTCATGAATCATGATGGTAATTTGGAGAACGCTCAATATAAAGATAAACTTTAATTAATAGGTAATTCATATGGTTGATCCGATCAAGATGATTTTTCTTCTCAAGAGGGAATAAACTTCTTGAAATATTTCTCTTTCTTTCTTTGTTAACAATACAATCATACATTAACTTGATAAATACAAAAAATACGATCATACATTAGGTTGCAATGTTTTCAAAAATTTAATTTGTTTATATATCAAAATGGACAAATATTGCATTTGTCCCTCAATATAATTACTAGGGGGAAAAAATCAGTGAGAAAAATTAATAACAAAAAAAGAAAATATTTATTTAATTTACTCGTCACATAAATTTAGTAATACCAATAAAGAGAAATTTAATGTTTTCCTTCTTTAATGGCTTGTGTAGACCTAAATTTC
>JBBPBT010000659.1:1305644-1330942 GCA_037974875.1 Cicer bijugum | reverse complement strand
ATATATGACTTTCTAAAAAAAAATTACTTGTTTACGATACAAATTTACAATCTAAAGTTCAAATATACAATAAAACACTATTTAATTTATCAATTAACATTTTAAAAATTTAACTCTAACTATTTTTTCAAACTCTATTGCTGTCTCCAAATATTCATAATATAATTAATTATTTTCAAAATTTTCATAGATACCATCGACGCATACTCAACTGTTTAAAATTTTTTATATATTAAAAATTAGAGTTTAATTTTCAAACGTTTTAATATGTAAAAACTCTATACTATTGATTTATATATGTAAAATTATTATTTTTTATATAATTTAGAATTATTAAATTAATTATTTTTTTTATATAATTCTTATTTATTAGCTTATATATAATTCAATTTAGAAATTATAAATATTTAACTTTTTGTTGCTTAAGCATATTTTGCCGAGGAAGAGTGGTGAGTGGTGACCGTACCGAGAAGGCTCAAAACGCATCGTTTAGTTCAATCCCTTTCTTTCTTTCTTTCGTTCTCTCTGCTTCCTTCGCTTCTTCTTTCTGTCTCCTCGTAATATTTTCTTATTATAAATACACTGAAAAATCAAAAACAAAAAAAAAAAAAAAAGAAAAAGAGACGAATATCACTGCACAGTGCTCCCTTCTTGAATCAAAAATTGCATTGCAGCGCGTGATTCACACTCAACGCGTTCTTCACAAATTCGAATTTCCCTGGGCAACATCATTACTCTCTCAATCTTCGAAATTCCAATCCAAAAACCCAACTACATCACTGTATATACTTCTGCAAACTCAATCATTTTCATTCATGGCACTTGTATGAATAATAATAATGTTATTTATTTTATTTTGCAATTTCGACACTTAATTTTTATTTGAATTTTCAGGGATTGATGTTTGTTTTTACTTATAATTATTATTATTGGCGTATGTGTTGGATTTTCTGTGGATATTTTTACTCTGTGTTTGTTCTGATTGGTTTATATTGTTGTGAAACTTTGGCACATTGAATTTAGGGTTATGGTTTTTAATGTTGCAGATGAATGTGTGATGGATTCTCCCGAGGTTCAGGGTTTCAGTTTTGCAGAGCAGAGTTTTGGAGTATTGGAGACTGCTTCTCTGGTTGAATCTGTCACTCATTCATGAGGTTTTTATTTTTTTTCATTACTATGCTCTTTGGATTTTCAGTTTGATTGGTGATGAATGGAATTTGATTTTAAGTTTATCTATGGTAGAATTGTTTCACATGATTTGAAAATCGGAGTATATTTTCATTTATTAAGATATATTATATCTAATGCTGCAGATTTCATTCCATTATATGTTTGTTTTGTTTGTGTGTGAGCGATTTTCGAAATGTGAACGCTGATGAGTGGCTGACATTGTTCTTGGTTGCTTAATTGCTTCTGTTTGTTTATCCTTTCTCTTTATAGTCATTTTCATGTTCTATGTTCACTGTTCAGATCTTGGTGTTTAAAGAGAGATTCTAAATAGGTGTTCTTTTCAGAATTGTTTTGTATTAGATGGGGCAGTATGCAGCTGGGTGATATTTGCTTTGTTTAACATGATATTTGAAGGACAGATAGCTTTAGGTCGTAACTTGTTTGAAAAATTGAGGTGTTTATGTTATTGGTCTCAAATTCTACTAATATAAGAGTCGTTCTTACAATTACATAAGACCTGGTTTTTAATTATTAAAGCATAATTGAGGTAAACTTATTGGACCGATTTAAAGTTGCACCATTGGAGGGAAAAGTTACTAAAATTCTTAAAACTGGTTGTGGCATTATAGGGCTTCGAAAAGTAAATTAAGAATTAAAAATTGGTTCTACCATTGGAGATGCTCTTATTACCAATTATCACTTTCTCTAGACATGTGACATTGGCATTGCTAGAAGATGGATGTGTAATGAAAAATGGCCATCTAAATCAGAATACTAAATTGGAAGCTTAAAAACAGGTGCTTGGCGGTTCATCTAAATGAAAGTTAATAGTGATTTGTGAATTTGAAATTGGATATCTTAATCATACTTTCATTGAGTTACCTATATCTTGAAGAGATGGCTGAGAATTACTGAATCATGTATCCCATAGGTGGTGTAAAGAAAACAAAATGACAGAGAAAAGGAAAATTTCACCTGCAATTTAATTGAAATTGAAGACTTTTGAAAACAGTTAATTTCTTCTTCATATTTTTATAGACGAATCATATACTTATTATAAAGGACTTTTTGGTGATTTTAGGCGATGATTTATAAATAGTTGTAGCTTAGAATTGAAATTAAGAGAAGAAAGAGAGAGAGGAGAGAGGGAGGGGAGGGAGGGATGTTGTCCTGTCTTTTTTATGCATGCTTATTTCATTAATTAATGTGATTTGCTCTGTATTTCCTCAAAGCAACTATAGCAGGCTTACCACCTTACCCTCTTATGCTTAGGAACTGTGTACTGTGTGGTATGGTAGGATTTGGGATGGAGGAATGCCTCCCATGAGCCGCTAGCCCATGGTCATTAAAGAATGCAAATTTGTAATCAACGTTACTGTTGCCTGCCCCTATGGCCCTATGCTTCCTGACACAAAAATGTAATCAATTAAATACAATACCAATTTTCCCTGTCACAGACTCTAATCATAGAGCCAATGAGCTATGTCTCCAGAAATCGGCACTGTACACTTGACACCTATGTCTCTTAATAAGATTATGCCTCTTCAGACGAAAACCCTAACTCTAATACACAATGTTATTTGTCTAGGTGGATAGATAAAAGCCTTGTTTTCCTTTGAAAGATTATTTTTAATTATTTCTATGCTCTTTAGGATGTTATTTATCTTTAGTAGTAGCATCTTGTGGTTTTAAATGCGCGCATCTCAGTCACGTCTCTTTGTCAATTGCTTAATTTTAAGATAAATTAAAATTTGTGGAGTGGTTTGGGGTGAGGGTGAGTTGGTGGGAATGGGATGAAAGGGTGGTAATTATCATCTTGTTTTTCTGGAGATATTGGAATCATGATAAACAAGAAAATCAAAGATAATCTTGCTTTTGTTTTATATGGTATCCTTTATTGATAAATGAATTCAAGGTCAAAATATTGGCTCTTTTCTGGTTGTTGCTTTTCTATCTAATCATTTATGTAATAATTGTCTTTTGATTTTACTATCACTATTTTGTAAATTGTAGGGTTCTATTTTGAGATTGGTGCTTTATATGATCCTGTGGTGTTTCGCAGGGATATGGCTTTGCAGAAGTATGTTCCTTCTGGTGATGCACCTACTGTTAATTTGAAACATTTGAGTTTCTCTTGTAAGGTCCCTGAGAAAACTCAGCCTGATGTGGCAAATCAGAATCATGACATGGATGTGGATGTTGATCTTAGGGAAGTATATTTTCTCATTATGCACTTCCTTTCTGCTGGGCCATGTCATAAAACTTATTTACAGTTTTGGAATGAGCTTCGGGAGAATCAACTTTTGCCTAGAAGGTATCATGCTTGGTATTCAAGGAGTGGGGCATGTAGTGGAGATGTAGATGATGATGGTCAATCATTCCCTTTAAGTTACAATAAGTTGGTGGAGAGGTATTTACAATGTTTTAATTTAGTGTGTTATCTGTCGATGACTGTGTTTACCTTTTTAAGGTCTGCAAAGTTCATCAGCACAGGTCCATTTTCTCATTCATTTTTATCACCTTTTTCCTAGTTGTGTTTAACAGTATGGTTGTTTGGTTGCTTGTAATGGGATGTAATTAGTGAACAAATGAGGATGCAACTATTTTAATGTATCGTTTTCCTTTGTGATATTTTCATTGATGTTGTAATTAACTATTATATAGGTATCCTCATGTTGGAAAGGATCACTTGGTAAAGCTTTTGAAGCAATTGTTATTAAACACAGCCTCTGTGTCACCAGGCACGAGTACCGGAAATGCTCCAAATGCTGCTGATGTACCTACCCTTTTGGGAAGGGGATCATTTTCACTTCTCAGCTGTACGTGTAATTTATCTATGCATTAATTATTATGACTTTGAACACTTTAGGTTGCTCTTATTACTGTGCTTTTAATTGAATTAGCTTTGCCTTTCTCTATCTGAATTTATTATATTTTTTTCTCTACTATAGATGACAGGGATAAAATGAATGAAGAAGTCAAACCACCACCTCCTTATATGCGCTGGCCTCATATGAAAGCCAATCAGGTTCACGGGCTTCATTTGAGGGAAATCGGGGGTGGTTTTTCAAGACATCACCGTGCACCATCTATACGTGCTGCATGCTATACCATTGCAAAACCTTCTACTATGGTGCAGAAGATGCAAAATATCAAGAGAATAAGAGGGCACCGTAATGCTGTTTATTGTGGTAGGTTATTCTATATAATACAAAGTATTTAGACCTTTTGTGTAAATTTTAGTTTACTTTCTTTACATGTTTATATTGAATGGTTATAATAGACAATTATCAGGGAGGGGTCTATTACTTATTTTAAATACTGGGAACAGTTAGTTGAAAATGAGACGACTGATACTAGAGTAAATCTTTCAAAGCCGAGTGCGAAGCATGGGATGCTGATTTATAGTAGAGTAGATACTCTTCAAGCGTGGCTTTTTAGTAATAGGCCGTCCTATTCATCAAGATTTATCAAAGCAACAGCCGCCCCATCAATACACCCTTTGGAAGTAGAAAAGAAACTTCACGGGGGGAAGAACAAAGGAATGGTCATGAAAGTAATAAAGAGTATTTAAATTCTCAGTGTTCTAGGGGTCATGTAGGTGAGGGAGTGACACAATCAGGTTAGTCCTTGATTGTGTCTATTTTTCTAACATTACTACATTGGTACTTCAAAGATCCAAATTGAAATGAAGAACTCCCAAAGTTATAGTTTGTGCCCAAAATATGAAAGGAGTTAAGAAGATTCAATGATGTAGAGCTCTGTAGTCAGTTGTGGCCGTCGCGGCGGCCCTGCGCTACACAAAACGGTATTGTGGCGTGGATTAGGGTTGCAGCCGTAGCAGTGTTCTTCGCGGTGCAATTCCGGGTGGGAGAAGACGAATTCACGCAGGGAAGAAACACTACAGTTATTTAAGGATGGATAGTCAAAAATACCCTCACTTTTTAAACTTTTTTAGGGTTTTTTAATTTCTTTTTTGTCTTTCTCTTTCTCGGTTATTTTTAAGTATAAAAATAAAAATAAGAAAGGGTATAGACATACAGTAATTGTATGGAACCTTACTTCTATTTGAAAGCTATGGTCTGAAGCTTCTTCTCGACCCTTCTTCTCCTACCAACATAGCTTTCTTTTCAAAGTAGAGATTTCAACTCATCCCTGTCTTCTCATCCCTGCTCTGTTCTCGTCCCTGCCAACAGGGCTTTCTTCTCAAAGCTTTCTCGTAGTACTTCATTATTGTGCTCTGTTTTTTTGTTTCTGCGTTTACAGTCCTCTATTTTGCTTTATATTATATTTGAAATATTAGTAGCAATGAACTTTAAAGTTATGACTAATGAATATGTATTAAGTGTTAGCATTTTTCTATTTTTTAGCCTCTATATGTGTATGATATAAATTGCTTGTAATGTTCACCTAGACTTCGATGTAGCGGATACCGCTACCTGCTACACCGCTATAGCGTTTTGGGGTTTGGCCCTGCTACTACATAGATGTAGAGGGCAAAATATGGTGATTGATAGAGAGGATGATTTGATAAAATGATGTATTGTGAAGTTGAGTTGTAGCAAACTTCCAAGTATTGTCGGTTACTCCTTGCATTAAACATTTTATTAGCTTAATTATCATCCTTTTTCCTGTATTCTATTTTATTTTTGAGAAAACCTTCAGAGGTGAAAATCCCTGCTGTCTCTCCCCAACAACAAATTTGTAGTTTTCCTTTGCATAAGAGAGAACGTGGATCATATTTTACCCAAGTCAATTAGATCTGCTGAGCTAAAGTGGCCTTGCTTCTGTTTCAATTATGTTCCATTAGTGCTTTTTGAAAAATCATGAATTGTCCACTTCCTATCTGTTTTGAAAGCCATGAATACTATAAACTCTCCTTTTCTCCTAATGCATTAGATTAATTTTAGTGAAGTGGAAAGTGAGGAAGTACAATTAAGGGGAGGATAAAATTATTAAAATATTCTCAAAAATAAAAGACATCAAACCCTAAGGAACTTGGAAAATCTAGACTGCACCGATGGTGCCCATTTCCAGTCTTTGGATATCATAAGTTGAATCTTCTCCCTCAAAATAGCCAGAGCGGAACAGGAAAGGAGAAGCCAAAAGCACAATCCTATGACATGGCAGTTTGGGGGCAAAGGACACCCATAAAGGAGAAAGCATTTTACGCCAAATACCCTATTAAACTGATTAAACATGATGTGACACAAGCATAAGATGAACATAAATGCCCTGAATTAACACGACAGGAGAAGTTCCCCCCTACTTTCAAATATGTAGGATATTCTATGTTAACTCAATTACTGTACCTTTCCAAGATGAGATATATTCATGCTGCGTGGGTCTTGCTGTGAGTATTATTTCCATTGCTGTTTTTCTTGGATTTTTCTGTGTTTTTGGAGGTGGGCAGCTTAATAATGTCATTCAACTGAGTTTGTTTTATACTACAGCTATATTTGATCGGTCAGGAAGATATGTTATTACTGGTTCAGATGATCGACTCGTAAAAATTTGGTCAATGGAAACTGCATATAGTTTGGCCAGTTGCCGTGGACACGAAGTGAGTATTTTTTAGTACTTCAAACATGTTTTCTCCTCTTCGTTTAGATTTGCGTTGCTTTAATATTTGCTGACCATTAGATTGAATTACATACTATATTTGATAGGGTGACATTACTGACTTGGCTGTGAGTTCAAACAATGCTTTAGTTGCATCCTCATCAAATGACTGTATTATTCGAGTTGTAAGCTTTCATGTGATAAAGTCAACAGTTTTTTTTTTGTATCTTCTCTCCCTTCCCCTTGGGATTTTTTAGTGTTTTATATTTGACTATTTGGTTTTCATAGTGGCGCTTGCCAGATGGCTTACCAATATCAGTTTTGCGGGGACATACTGGAGCTGTTACAGCCATAGCCTTTAGTCCCAGACCTAATGCTGTTTATCAGCTTTTATCGTAAGTCTTGTGTTTATTGAAGAAATTGAAAAGGAGTTTTATAATAGATTTATGCTTGGCTGTGTGAATGCATGTCGAATCAAAAAATGCATATTATGCAATAGTTTCATTCTGTTTTACAAATATTCTTTGTAATATTTTAGGTACCAATCCAGTCATGAGGATAATTAAGTCCTAGTTGGTAATCATAAATAACCATCATCTAAATATATATTGTTTGCTGGATATAACATGGGAGATTTCTTAAATCACGAGACGGGCAAATATGCATTCTCTATATTCCTCAGATATTATTGCACACAGTTATATTTGTATTGAATCTTGATGATTGATTCTTCTGTTTTTCCTTTAAATTTAGGAGTGCAATATATTTGTCTATGAAATATTAAGTGGCAACTTCATTATAAATTCACAAGTTACTTCAATTAGTTTATGAGAGATCATCTATGAGAGTTGGATTGATGCATCAATTCATTAAGTGGGAATTTGATTTGAAAATTTCCCTTACTGATGGATTTATGTCGCTATAGGTTTTGCATGCATTTACCTTCTAAAGTGATTTCTGTGGATGACGCTTTTGCTTACGCTTTCCAGGTTTTCTGTTTTAAATTAACTTCATGATTTTTATTTTATTTGCAGTTCCTCTGACGATGGAACTTGTAGGATATGGGATGCAAGGCATACCCAGTCAAGTGCAAGATTATATGTTCCAAGGCCTTCTGATTCTGTTGGTTAGTTGATTCTTTTGTTAGCTATGACTGTGTTACTTCTTCTTGGTGAAAAGAACTAACTTGGTATAACATATTGGCTTCAGGAAGGAGCAGTGGCCCATCCTCAAATGCAATGCCACAGAGCCATCAAATTTTTTGCTGTGCATTTAATGCTAATGGAACTGTCTTTGTCACTGGTAGCTCTGATAATCTTGCGAGGGTATATTTATAAATATGTAGTTCTTTTCCTCATAGTTATAGAGATGCATTGATATATTCTGTACACTTTATTTTTGAAAGTAAAAGTAGCTTCTTTTTGCTTTTATAGAAAATAGCCATCGATTTTTACATTTTGGTTCGTTCTGTTTCTTTTGATTTTCTGCTGTGTGCTTGTGAATTGTGACGATCTGATGAAAAAATAACCTCAAAAGACTGAAGATGGATTACTCTTCTCCAAACTAAAATCTTCTCTCATATCTGTTCAAGCCTTTTATACGAAATCATAGTCCATATTCAATCACTTCAAATATTTATTGTTTAGTACTTACTGGAAAAAACCCAAGCCCCACATAGAATAGAGATAAGGTATGAAATATGTTTATAAAGAGAGATTCCTCTCACCTTACAAGCTGATTTTGTATGGATGACTAGGCCTAGGCCCAATATAAAAACCTAATGCGGCATTGAAGTCTATCCATCTGGGCCACGCACCAAGTCAAACAATGTTGCACGTGAGAGTGTATTGGAAAAAACCCAAGTCCCATGTAGAATAAAGATAAAACCTGAAATATGTTTATAAGGAAAGATACCCCTCACCTTACAAGTCGATTTGGTAAGGATTAGTTAGACCCAATATAAAAGCCGAATAGTACTCATTGATTTTTGGTCTCTTCATCAATTGATGGATATCTCCTGTCAGTTGGTGACAACCTTCTAGGCCTTAACCATTTTCTGACCACCCTGATATCGTCAATGACCATATTTGTATAGTTGTCAAATGCTAACAATACATTTATTGGCTATTAAATACTTTATGGACCCTAAAACTTGCTCTGTAAACAGTTTCTGAGATTTTAGATAATTTTCATCATATTAGACTATCTAGCTGTAATGAGACACATTGATAGCTTCTAAATCAAAGTTATCGATAGCATGCTATAGAGGCGGAGCAAAGTGACTGGTGGCCGCTTTTTGAAGACTGTATCTGAGAAATTTAAAGTCGGTACTGTGGCAGCCTTTATGGCTTCCAGACCGCAGCCTGGTACATCGACGTAGCATGGCTGGGGAACGATTTGAACAATTGGAAGAGGGTGGCCAGGACCTATGACATCTTGAGTATTTGTTATTTTTAAGCATTTAATATGTACATTGTACTAATTATTTAATATGTTCAAAAAAAATTTGAATAGAGGTCATCCCACTATGCACTATCCTGTGATAGTGTAAAAGTTTTTGTTGAGGGTAAAATAATGAAAACCAAACATGCACTAAATTGTTGAAATGGATTTCCTGCTTCACAGTCTTCAGAGCTAACTAAAGGTTTTGCAGGTCTGGAATGCTTGTAAACTTAGTACGGAAGATGCTGAACAACCAACTCATGAGATAGATGTACTGTCTGGTCATGAAAATGATGTAAACTATGTGCAATTTAGGTTAGTATTTTCTACACGATATAATCTTTATTAATAGAAGAAAGTTTTACAAACTGATGTTTTCACTGCCTCTTTTTGCAGTGGATGTGCAGTAGGATCTCGATTTTCCACGACAGAAACTTGGAAGGAGGAAAATATTCCCAAATTCAAGAATTCCTGGTGTGTGTCAAGTAGCATCTGGAATGATCTAACTCCTATCACCTCCTTTCCTTTGCTTCTGGCGAGAAATGTCATATAGCTAGTTCTCCATGCTTCTGCTATCTGATATATCTAAATGGAATATTTCCAGGTTGAATCATGACAACATAGTCACCTGCTCTCGTGATGGGAGTGCTATTATATGGATTCCAAAATCACGCAGGTCACATGTAAGTCTGCCAAATATATTCTCCTTCTACATAAGCTTTCAACCGCACCCCCCAAAAAAAAGAAGAGTTATTTTCCTACTTTATTATTGATATTGCAAAATATTAATTTGGTTATTTAACAATGAATTTTTATAGTTATTTTAATTTTTTAAATTATTCCATTTAGGGAAAAAGTGGTCGCTGGACTCGGGCATATCATCTCAGAGTTCCACCTCCACCTATGCCTCCACAACCTCAGAGAGGTGGTCCACGCCAGAGAATTCTACCAACTCCACGTGGTGTAAATATGATTGTTTGGAGCCTAGAC
The DNA here is from genome assembly GCA_037974875.1 of Cicer bijugum. NCBI lineage: Eukaryota > Viridiplantae > Streptophyta > Magnoliopsida > Fabales > Fabaceae > Cicer > Cicer bijugum. Next base: position 1,320,778 of record JBBPBT010000659.1, on the reverse strand, counting down.
AACCGTTTTGTCCTTGCAGCTATCATGGGTAGGTTGGTTGTTTTCTTCATGTTTTGAACCCATCTTTTTGTTCATTCTTGGTGTCTTGAGATGAGATGGTCAATACTAAATAGTGAACACAGAAAACAAAAAGTCTCTCTGCAGTCGTTCAACTCTCCTACACTGAAATTCCCAACCAAATCAGGAGTCACTTACTAATTCTCCTTCGTCCCTATTATTTTCGTATCCTCTGATCAATTAACCGTCTACTAGACAGTTACTAATCCTTCCTATTACCTATTAACTGTCAGCTAGACAGTTACTGTTATTACCAATTCATGTGGTTCAAATCCTCTGTTCAGTTTTTTGGTTAAAATAGAAGGATCAAAACTGCAATTAAACTTAATTTAAATACTGAACTTAAATATAAATCGTCCAATTTTGATTGAACCGTCACCGTTGTCTGACTGTATAAATGTGAACACTCCTGAGTGCATGGAATTCCTATTGTACACCCTCCTAATTGTGGTTTACTAACATAGTCATGTGTCAGTCTTTAATTGAAACGCGTATACTGTAAGTCAATAGAATAATACTTGACTGGCATGTTTCATATCACAGGAACAATCTAAGCTAGACTCATTCTCCTTTATACGTGACAAATATTGTCTTGGGGCAATCAGGCACTTTCCATAGTTTAAATAGTCAATTTAAGATTGATTTTGATATGCCTTTTGCATGAAATACTAAGATTAATAAGTTCAGAAAAATATTCTGAAGTATCATTCAATTGTGTAAAGTGTACTTACAGTAATCTGAATGAAATACTAAGCTCTAAGTCTCTAAAAAATGAGGCTGATGAATGAGCCTAAAACAAAAAACCAATAAATTACGTGAATAATTACTTATTTACAACACTAACAACACTCTCCTTCAAACTAGTGAGTGGATATCTATCATTTCCAGCATGCAAGTAAGTTGACTTTGTTCTTTGTAAACACATATGCCACATGGTGTCCAAAAAGGATGTAGGTTGTTGTTATCAATTTGCTACCCATCTTTTCCTTGATGAAGTGTCGGTCTATCTTAATGTGTTTTGTCATGTCACGCTGAAATTTTTTGTGAGCAATACTAGTATTTGATTTATCGTCACAAGATAGCATCATAGGACTTTCACATTATATCTTCAAATCATCTAGTACCATTTTCATCCGCAATAACTCAAGTTCCTTGTTTTTCATAGCTTTAAATTTTTCCTCGGTGCTTGATCAGGCCGCGTCACTTTGCTTCTTGCTGCTCCAAGTGACAAGGTTCCCACACAAGAATATGTGATATCCTAAAGTGGACCCCATACCATTCACGGAGCCTGCATAATGTGATTATAATAAGCCTAGGCCTAGTCAAGTTCCCACCTCTTTTGAACATGAGAAAGTATTTTATTTGTACATTGTTATTTATGCACTACATTTGTTATCATGCAACTTTTGTACATGAGTCAAGATAATGCAGTGGCCATTTGATTGTTGTTTCACAAATTGGAAGACGATAGCCTATAATTTATCTGACTACAACTTGCAGATTGCCGAATCTGTGTTTGGAATGCTTCTGATGGCAGCTTAGTGCACTCATTGACTGGACATACTGAATCTGTAAGTGTTTAATTTCTTGATTTAGGCATATCTCCCAGTCTCCCTACTTTGGTACCATTTTTAGTTTTTACTGTCTTTTTGCAAATCTAGGTAGTCAATCTCGCCGTGAACCGGCGAGATCGCGCCGGCGCTGCGCAGTGCCTGGCCATGGTGGCATGGTGTGGTGCAGCGCAAAGCACGAAAGAGGCCGTCCTGGCCGTGTTCGCGGGTCACCGGTCGCGCTCGGGTCACATGTTTATCGTGACCCAGAAAACTTGATTTTTTAAGGAAAAACCAAGATTGCCATTAAATTTTAAAAACTTATGGGGGTATTTTAGGATTTTCTCTCCTTCGAACATTCCCTCCACCCAGTTTTTAGTGAACACTCCCTCCTTTCCTGCAAGATGCTACAGCGCCGCCCACCTTCCAGCCACCATCGTCCATCACCCAAGTTCTTCTGTTTTCCTCTCCTATGTTTCCTTTCTTCTTTCTCTGATTTCTTTCTACTTTCTTACTCCTTCCTCTGTTTTTTTTCTTTAGTTCTTTCTTTGCTTATTCCTTCATTCTTTTCTTTCTATTCCTTCTTTCTTTTTTACTTATTCCTGCTTTTAGTTTTTATTCTAAGTTTTTTTGCCTCTGTTTTTATATTCATCTTTATTTCCTTATCTTTTGTTGGTATTTAAATGTATCTTTTGATTAAAGACTTGTCGGTTTTTATTGGTATTTATGAATATTTCAGAGTTTGAGTCATTGTTTAATTTTGCATAAAAATATATGTTTATATAATATTATTCATGTAATTTGTCCAAAAAAGTAGTGGCCATCCTGGTATCCCACAATCCACTATCCCATTTTTTGGGGTCGACCGCAGCTATCTAAGATTAACTACCTATTTAACGAACAAGCTGGACACCTGATGCATAATGTTGTGTTTATTGGTTTTTGTTTCAAACAATGACATCAGATCATGCAATTCTATTTGATTAATCTTTCATAGAATTGGTCTTTTGGTTTTATGATCTCAATATGATATCTATGGTTGTGTTTTCTAAAATATTTGCATTATTAGGATGCTTGGCACCTTTGTTATTCAGAAATATGATCAAACATTTAAACATGTGGCTGACTAGGCTTAAGTATTATCTAAAGTTGTTGATGTTGCACCGTATAATATTAATTATTAAGCAAGATTTTAATAGTTCTAAAGTAATATTTGCTGTGATGGAATAATTTTATTGAATTGATTTTATAACCATTAAATTACTTTGTCTGCTTTTGATTGGCCATGCTCGTCACTTTTCAGTTGCTGGTTTTCTCTCTGATGATATGCTAAATTTATTCTGTTGGTTACAATCAAGTGCTGAAGGGAAAGAGGCTTGTAGTTTTGAATGTTTGTTTTTCTTTGATTTATTTGGTTTAACTTGTTTTCTTTTCTGCTTATTTTAGACATATGTTCTAGATGTTCATCCTTTTAATCCGAGGATAGCAATGAGTGCTGGATATGATGGAAGAACTATTGTATGGGATGTGAGTCTCCGGTTTCTTTTGTCTCGTTTATTTGTAGGCATTGGCATTCCTCTATCTTTGAGATGATTTTCATATTTTTTATGATTTCAGATATGGGAAGGTGTGCCAATCAGAATATATGAGATATCACGTTTCAAGTTGGTGGATGGAAAGTTTTCTCCGTAAGTACAAAATGAGTGTGCTTGCTGTCTAACTCCGAAATTTTTATGCATCAAGTTGGTTGTGTGTGTTTTCCTGAAGTTATTCTCACTACCTCATATCATCTTTGTTAGAAAATAAAATGATATCTCATATATCATGATATTGTGCTAGAATATCTTGGTTTATTATCTCCTTTGATCTGTGTTCAATCTTAAGCATGTCTTACATGATTTCTTGGTTTATCTCCTATGTTTGGTTTTCATTCTTAGCATATCTTAGATTATTTGTTAGGATTAATTCCTTTATTTTTATTATTATTATTATTATTATTTTATTATTATTATTATTTGTTTACTGATTTTCTCTATTTATTTTGGATTGAGTCTATGTATCCCTATAAATAGGGATTAGTGTTTAGTTTTTTGTATTAGTAATTTAGTAGAGGTGGGCTCATATGACATTTCTAGTATCCGAGAATTTTAAGGTTTGTGTAAACTTTTGATATCTCATATCAATTAGAGGTATGGTTAAAGTAGTCTTTATAAGCTGGTAATGGACTTAGATCTCACTGTCAAAAGCTAATACGAGGGATGGGGTGTCCAAACACATATAAGCACCACACAATCCGTAAACCTTGTCAACGTGGGAAAACAAATGCAACTTCAATACCCACTCTCACGCACAACGTTGGCGTAAGTCCAATTCCCACAATTTGCCTACCAAACCTAGCTTCGATACCGTGTTGAAGTTATTTATAACTAAGTAATATGAAAACTAATCTTAAGAGATACTCTAAATCAGAAACTAATCCTATGAGATAAATGAAGTTATTCTAACTCTAGCATGATATCAAGACATTATAAGATTTTTTTTTATATTTTTGAACATTCTTTGACCCTCAAGCAAGCTAAATCTTACTTACAAATATACCATTTGAATGAGAAAAAGTAACAACTCAGGCAACAGCCCAAGGTTCATGGTTGATGGTTCTCAGAAGTTATTCACCTTTTATATTCTTCTAGCGTCACTTCAACACTTTCGTGTTTTATTTTGTTATTGATCATAAAACAATACACCAAGCAATAAAGAGTTGTGGTGGGACTTGAGTGTTTTACACTTTTACCTATATTGTTTTGCTTGTACCATGTCTCAGTGTGCATCAAATGCACCACCATATGTAGGTTTAGTGCTGTTCTTTAGTGAAATTGACTTAATTGGTGTAAGACGTCATTATCTGCTTGAAGCAAAAACATTTTTAGTTCTTACAGTTCTTAATTTTGGAAATAAGCGCATGGAATATAGCTATTTCTGTGAACTTTTTTTGTTCATGATGTGTCATGAATTCATTTGTACACTACCTTATGGCATAGGGATGGAACATCAATTATACTATCTGATGATGTTGGTCAACTATATATATTAAACACAGGCCAAGGCGAGTCCCAGAAAGATGCGAAATATGATCAGGTACATGCAACACTAACTGATTGTTTCTCTCTTTCATTTGCTACTGTTTTGGCCCTAATGTCGTCTGCAAATCTGACAGTTCTTTCTTGGTGATTATCGGCCTCTCATTCAAGACACTCATGGTAATGTACTTGACCAGGTTAGTTGATCGCAGGCTTGCTTCCATTTCTTTTTCATTTATGATGCTCTTAGAACATCTTTTTTTGCTTGTTCTCCTGTCTTTTGGTTTATTTTCTTGTTGTTGGGGTAGGGGAAGAGGGTGAATGAGGCATTTGTGTTAATATTCCTATATTTTTCTTTTTAGTCCGAGTGTAATTTTTTTTACTAGAATACTCCTGCCCAAAATGACTTTTCAATGCCTTTAGAAAAACAACATAAAAAGTAGTTTAATAAGGGCCTTAAATTTAAATAAAAGGATATTTTACTTGGTTATCTTTTTAGCCCAACTTTCACATGTAGTAAGAAGAGTAAAAATAAGAAAAGGAGTATTAATACAACAAATCCCAATGCTGAAGTGTAGTGAAGTGTTTAATTTTCATGCTGATTAACTTGTGCATTTTGTGGCGGACCATCCATCCACTGCTTCTGTAATAAGTTTTGTATATACACAAGTTTCAATCGCAATGTATGAAACTTGTTGTTTAAAAAATGTCTTTCTTTGATGTTTTGGATTTTATTTAGAATGGTTGTTTTATTTTCAATCATATACCATCTGCTTTCCTAATTTAAGTAATATTCAATGAGTCAGGAAACTCAGATCATTCCATATCGACGTAATTTGCAAGATTTGCTTTGTGATTCAGGTCAGTTTCATTCTTGGTTCTAATCTTTGCCCACACACAATATAAAAAGGAAAGACTTAGATGCAGTACTCTAGGTACTGTTCTTACTGTTTTACACTGAAAAATCAAAATAACTGCCTAAACTACTTCTCCTGTTTTTATAGGTAAAATTGTTTCTGAATATTTTGTATATAACTTTTGTGAAGGGCAGTAGGCATATAGTACCTATGGTACTGTACCTAAGTTTGATCCATATAAATATATTGTTTCTCCTCTCATTTATTCATAAGTTGTTTGTTATATGCTGTCAAACTTCAGCAATGATACCATACCCAGAACCTTATCAGAGTGAATTTCAGCAGAGACGACTTGGAGCTTTAGGCCTTGAGTGGCGCCCTTCATCACTAAAGCTTGCTGTTGGCCCTGACTTCAGTCTGGACCCAGATTATCATATGCTTCCATTGGCTGACTTGGACATGCTTACAGAACCACTACCAGAGTTTATAGATGCGATGGATTGGGAGCCAGAAATTGAAGTGTTTGCTGATGATACCGATTCAGAATATAATTTAACCGAAGATAATTCTTCCCGCGGTGAGAAAGGATGTTCAAGCTCCAATGCCTCTGGTAATACTGGTTGCAGCACAGATGACAGTGACGATGAGGACACTCATGTGGATTGCATTCGTAGATCGAAGAGGAAAAAACAGAAGACCGGAGTAAGTACATAAGTAGAAAATATAAAGTGAATACTCTTCATGTTTGAAATAAATTTACATTTTTCCTTTTTTCTTCTTTGCAGATTGAGATTATGACTTCTTCTGGGAGACGTGTGAAAAGGAGGAATTTGGATGAGTGCGAAGACAACGTTCTCGGTAGTAGCCGAAGTAGGAAGGGAAAAAGTGGACAAAAAATATCAAGGAGGAAATCTTCAAAGTCAAAATCTTCCAGACCTCAAAGAGCTGCTGCACGCAATGCTCTGCATTTATTCTCAAAAATTACAGGTGCACCAACAGAAAGAGAAGAAGATAGTTTGGTTAGTGATTCTTCAGATAGTGACTCAACATTGCAAGAGTCTAATATTGACAGTGATGAATCCGGTAGAGCTTCCCAGAATGACCAACGGAATTATTCTAAGGGAAAAGAAGTATTACTCTATGAATCAGAGGACACAAAATCTCATGAGTTGACTGATACTAATGTAAATGCAATGAACAGGAGGAGGTTAGTCCTCAAATTGCCAATTCGGGATTCATCCAAACCCACACATGAGTTTGACAACCAGGCTGGGTTGGTTGGCTCGTCGTCAAAAACTGCTCAAGAATATACTGATTTTAATAGGAACAGACCAAGTTCTACAGAGCCTGGATATTGTTTTGGCAATGGAAGTTACTCTTCAATTGAAAGATCAGATCAAGTAAAACTTGACCAGGTTGCCGACCATGTAAACTTACTAGAGAAAATTAGATGGGGGGTGGTTAGGGCTCGTTCATCTAAACCTCTCCGAGCAAGAGAAGCTGTGCCACCAGGTGGAAATCCCAACTCTGTAAAATGTCCAAACCTTCTCAATGAAACAGAAAATGTTAGTATTGGGCATGAGAAAGTGGACAAGGACTTCAGCAGTACATCAACTCCTGCTTTAGAAATCCAAAATGATGATAAGGTAGATAGTTTGATAGAAATAGATGAAAATTGTGCTGGTACTACCTCTCAGCCTTTTAAATCTACTGAGAATGGAGAACCACTCACAGTTTCCAGCAATTACAGAGATCAAGATGAATCACTAGTTTCTGCATGCATGATTCCCCAGGATACTATTGTATCTGTCGGTCATAATGGGGCTGACCAACTACCTGAACCAAACATTGGTTTTCCTTCTGTTTCAACAAAGCTAAGGTCTAAAAGGGGTACGAGGAATCCTGAAAGTCCATGTAAGCCTGACACAAAATCTTCAGTGCTAAAGAATAATGCATCTAGCAGTAATGTTGATAATGATTTGAACAATGAAGCGCATGTTGTCGTCGTTAAGGATGACAACAATACTAGAACATCTAATCTGAGAGAAAATGGTTCTCGAGAAGTTGATGCTCAGGATAAACAATTTAGTAGTTCACATGATTCACTAGAACCATATTCACGCAGGGATAAAATGTTCAAAGCTGTTTATAGAAGAACAAGATCACATAGGGCTGTGACTAATTTAGCTGATGGTAGTGGCTTGGGAGAATCCACTTCAAATGGGAGCAACAGTAATTTCAATGTGGCAGTGGACAGTAATGGCACAAATGAAGCTCTTCATACCAATGGTTCCCTAGAGTTTGACCCAGGTACTTGTGACCCAAGTAATGAGCAGAGTAATCTTAAAGTGCAGCAAGGAAATGGATCTTGTATGCTTAGAATTCCTCATGCTGCTCTCAGAAATAAAGGAAAACTCACAGAAGAAGAGAAGGGTTCTGGTTCAAAATTGACTGTCGGTTTGAGGTCCACTAGGAATCGGAGGTCTACTTATAATATTCGTGAGACTAGTCCTGTAAATAGAAGGAAATCACTACAATCAGCTGCGAAGGGATCCTGGTTGCTGTTATCAACTCATGAGGAAGGATGTAGATATATTCCTCAACAGGGAGATGAAGTTGTATATTTGCAACAGGTTAGTAATGATAGAGAATACAAGTTAAACCTTGGTTTCTCATGATGTTTTTTTTGTTGTAATTTTTGCATATAGCTTCTTTTCCTTTTTTTCGTTTTTATTTTAAAGTTTGATATTGTTCTTTTGAAAATGTCTTTTCAGGGGCACCAGGAATATATAGATTATAGCCGAAAAAGAGAATCAGGGCCTTGGATGTCAATTAAGGGACATCTAAGAGCTGTGGAATATTGTAGAGTTCAAAGCCTTGAGTATTCTCATGTTCCAGGGTCTGGTGATAGCTGCTGCAAAATGACCCTCCAGTTTGTAGATCCAAATTCAAGTGTTGTTGGCAAAACTTTTAAATTAACCCTCCCCGAAGTGACTAGTTTCCCTGATTTTCTTGTTGAAAGAACTAGGTTTGATGCTGCTATCCAAAGAAATTGGACACGCAGGGATAAATGCAGGGTTTGGTGGAAGAATGAGGATAATTCCTCTGGTAATTGGTGGGAGGGTCGAATTCAGTTTGTAAAAGCCAAATCTTCTGACTTTCCAGACAGTCCATGGGAGAGATATAGTGTTCGGTACAAGAGCGACCTCTCTGATGAACATTTGCATAGTCCTTGGGAGCTTTTTGACGCTGATACTCTATGGGAACAGCCCCATATTGATGAGAACACAAGAAATAAACTGCTATCTGCTCTCACTAAATTACAGCAGTCAGGCAACAAAGTTCAGGTATCCGTCCAAAATCCATACCATGCAGTTGTCTTTTACCCTTACAATTGAATGTAAATATTCACTTCTTTCTTACTAATATCCAGGATCGTTATGGGATGCACGAGCTGAACAAAATTTCAAATAAGTCAAAATTTACAAACAGGTACTTAACCCATCCTTTTTGAAGCAGAACTATTTAAATGAATCAACATTGTTTAAAAATATTTCTGGTAAATTTGTAGGTTTCCTGTTCCTCTGTCTATCGAATTGATACAGTCCAGGTTGGAGAATAATTACTACCGGAGTTTGGAGGCACTGGAGCATGATGTCTCAATTTTCTTATCTAACACCACCTCTTTTTTTGAAAAGGATGCAGAGATGACGGCCAAAATCAAACGCCTAGCAGAGTGGTTTGCACGGACATTACCGTCTGTATGACTCTGCTTCTTTAGGACATAGGCCAGTATTAAGGTCTAGGCAGCCCCAGCTGCCATTTTCCCCCATAATTTTTTTGTAGATAGATTCTTTATTGTACCTTTGGATTAGTTTTTTTTCCTTCTTGTTTAGTGAAATTAGATTCTGAGGTTAGAGATAGCAATATCGGGATAAAGTAGCATTTTGCTGTGGAAAATTCTGCGGCTACCATTCATTATTTGTACAGAGACACCTTATTGATAGCAAATGCGAAATTCACATTCAGAATTTCTTGTTCTGAGTGGGGTGGTTACTACCGATGCTTTTCATTCTTGAGCTATAGTAATTATAAATAAAAGATGCTTTTGGTATCAATTTTCCTAATTATAATGAACCAATACTGACTGAATTTTTGGCGAGTTTGGGGGTTGGGAAATAGAGTGGAATTTACCAAAACTATCCACTAAACATAATTTACTAACTATAGTTTTAAGTGCATATTTAAATACAAACCATGGTTACTTAAAATGTATATTTGAACATTAGAGAACCATGTCTATTTGAATAAATAATTAATAGATGTGTATTTAAACACTTGAGAAACATGATATCCTCCATAGACCTCAAATTACCCCCAAAACTTTAGCAAAACAAACTCATTCAACCATACTAGCAAGATTTTGGTGGGTCGAATTTTATTCTAAGCAAAGGCAATGACATTTGGACGAGGGCAAGAAACTTTTCAATCATAAACTTTTACCTTCTAATATTTTCTCACAATATATAAAAAACACTAATGTTTACTCACAGTATGTAAAAAACAAAACCAAATTCCCACTCTGTAGTAACATATTTCATCCTATTCTTCACTACCGGAACAGAGCTTTCCACTACAAAAACGGAACTTCCGGCCGGTAATTCCATGTTTTGTTCTTTTTTGGGGGATGAGTATCCTTCATAAACTTTTAATAAGAAACCCTTTTAAGCAAATATTATCTCAATTGGTGATATGGAGTGGAATTGAATGAAATAGTTTAATCTTAAAAAATGGATGTTGTTCAATTCTGTTCCATAACTTCCATTTCACTCTATTGCATGTTCTACACATCCAATCCAAATTCCAAAGATACTCTTCCTTTTTCTTTTTAACAAACCAAAAAAATTGAGGGTCATCCATAAAATTTATCATCACACTGACCCACAAGGATTTTTCCATTAATCATTTGATTAGCAACTACAGTTAAAACAAGCACACATAATTCTGTAATCTACATCATAGTCCTCCACACATCACCCAAGTTTTCATGTAACTACAAAATTCTCTCTTCTAATCAACAGTGGACCGCAACATATGTTAGATCAACCAAACAGTTGAACCTTGATTTGAGCATGTAAGAATCTCAGTCTCTCCAACGGTGTCCACAATTAGGGTTGCAGCAAACGAAGAAAAGTGTCATTCCTTCCTCCCCTCTAGCCGTTGCCTGCATACATTAACAAAAAATCAGACAATCCATAAGTAATTAAAATAAGGTTTCTGATCAACATGCAGTTTGATATTTGCCAAAGCAGTCATTAAGGTTTAGGGCCGAATGCTTTTTTCTCCAAAGTTTTATAAAGAGAAGCACAACTTTTCAAATTCAAAAGTTTAGACTGAAACTTCTTTCACCTAGACAACATTTATGCAATACTTTTTAGTGGGCAGATAGAAAGTCTATAGTGTATGAAGGTTAGAGAGTAAAGAAATGTCATTGAGGAACTTGCCAGTGTTCAATGTTCTGTTAAGGAACTAACTAGGCAATTTTTTGGGTGAAGAACTATTTTGGCATTTCAACAAGAAAATAAGGTAATTTGCATAAAACCAACCAAAGGTCCAAAAGGTTTCCTATTTAGAAAACAAAAACCTCTTTTTGCTGAGGAAAAACTACAGAATAACAGAACAAATAGTGACAGTACTGCGGGTTGAGAATATTTTTATGGATTGCAACAAATAGTGAAGGTACTGCAGGTCAAGAATATTTTTATGGATTGCAACAATCTGCCTAAAACCACAAACACTAAAATGATGGAGACCGCAGCTTCCTGACATGCAAAGCTGAACAAGAGTCACAATTGTCCAAAAATATCTTCATTTTAAACTTGAGGTGGCAGGTAGATAGTTGAGCTAATGAATGTTGTTGTACCAAAACAAAATAAAGACAGTATTAAGGTTTTCAAGCTTCTGTGATTTATTCAACCACTTGGATGCCTCCTAGCATGGATGGAGTTGTCATGAGTCATGACACTTTATAACCCTAAACAGTTCATATTGGGATTTGATAACTTGAGCAGCACAAAGCAAAATATCTGCACACTTTCACACGCTCTCAAATTGTCGACCCAAACATATCCTTCTTGAAATTTGGGTTGGGCCTAACTCAACCCTTACAAAACCAGTTTGTAAGGTGGGGACTAACCACCACTTATAAACACATTTTCAAGTTGTATCGCATCAAATGTAGGACTCTTAACTGTTGAAGTTGTGGGATTTTAGATAAAAAGAGGAAAGAAAATAATAAGGGTTTGAATATTATTGATAATAGCTTAATGTTGAATTGATTACAAAAGATTTAATACTAACCTCTATTTATAGAGAAACATAGACTCAATCCTAAATCAGGAATAAATCATAATAATAATGAGAGATATTCTAAGATGTCTCTATGATTATAAATTGATCCTAAGAAATAACTCAAGATACTCTAATATAATATAAAAGATCTTATAAGATATTTTCTAATATTTTGACACTCCCCCTCAAGCTAAAGCTTACTAAGCTTTAGATTGTTAAAAGAAAACAATATTTTGCTCCGGAAAATAATAAAAAAGATGGAAAGGCAACTCAGGGATGCAGGTGAAGTCGGAGAGAATTGCTATAAACACAGCCTAGCCAGATAGCTGGAATGATCATCAGCATGAGAGAAATTCATGGCAAGCAGTTGAACAAAGCAAGGTCCGTCCTTCTAAAAAAACACTGCATTTGGAAGCTTCAAACCAATAATATCAGAGACTCAAAATATTTAAACTTGAATTTGCTTCAAGGAGAGAGAGGCATGCTTCAAGGAGAGAAAGGCAAGGCCAGTACATCTGGGACAAAGATAGGGCCAGTGCATCTGGGACAAAGATAGGGCCAGTGCATCTGGGACAAATTGTCATACTAAAGTGTGATCATGAAAATAAAAGACATTGTTAGAATAACCACCAATGGAAGAAGAAGTCATCACTAATATGATTCATCTGTGGGAAAAGGGACACAACCGGAATGATTTTCGGTGGGAATAGAAGCCACTGTTATAATCTACTAGTAAGAACTAAATTGCATGACAAACACCAAAGAAGAAGCAGCGCAACTCTAACGAAATGAAGCCATGATCGATTATCAAAGTAAGAAAATGCGTCCAAAACAGGAGAAATAATGGCTGTTTGAACAATAACACATATTTCCATTGATCAAAATTTGAAAGTAAGGGCAGATCTGGAAGAGGCGAAGCTGATGGAGTGGTCATTTGCTGGAAAACGTTTCCAGCAATGACGGCAGGCAGAAGCAAACGGCAGCTGCGGCAGTAGCAGACAGGGCAGCAGCAGCAGCGACGATTGTTGGCAGAAGTGACAATAGTCAGAAAAAGGAATGATCATGCTAGAAAAGAGAAACTATAATTATATTCCCTAATTGTTGGGAACTCGGCAGCGGGAATAGAGGTGATATTGTTCAAGGAGGATCGAAATAGGCTCTGATACCATGTTGAAGTTGTGGGATTTTAGATAAAAAGAGGAAAGAAAATAATAAGGGTTTGAATATTATTGATAATAGCTTAATGTTGAATTGATTACAAAAGATTTAATACTAACCTCTATTTATAGAGAAACATAGACTCAATCCTAAATCAGGAATAAATCATAATAATAATGAGAGATATTCTAAGATGTCTCTATGATTATAAATTGATCCTAAGAAATAACTCAAGATACTCTAATATAATATAAAAGATCTTATAAGATATTTTCTAATATTTTGACATTAACAATGCTATAATCTATAACATTCAGGTTAGGCATTGAGTTTACATTTCATAATTTCAATCACTGCTTATCCCTGAGCATGAAAATGCTTTCCTTCAAAACAAAGACTTTTTTATTGCCCACTTATAAACACATTAGTATTCAGTCCTAATGCTAAACAGTATATTATTTCCTCAAAATAAATCAACTCAATAGTCATGATTGTACTTAGAATCTCTATGACTCTAGCACGCTACTTCAAGTTCAAAGTCAAAATCAAGATTGTCTTGGACAACCACTATTCCCTCTAAACTTCTGAATACCAAAAATACAAAATGAAAATAAAAGCAACTCTCCAATGTCTTAGAAAAGAAACTTTACCTGGAAAAATACAGCTTCCCCATGATTGCATTGAGTGCAGCGAACAGCCTTGGTACGAGGAAGAGTTGGATCCGCAGCTACATCCTGCAACACTTGAGTGCGCTCTCCAACAGAGTGATGAATCTCATTTCTATACACACAGTAGTTATCAGCAACCTCCTGAACAACAACAACAAGTAAACAACTAGTCAAAAAATCATATGCCATCTAAGATGATCACATTAGAACAAGAAAATGGTCCCTCTCAAACCAACTTGCAAAGAAAGACAACAATCAATTTAGCCCATGTTTGGCTACTTATGCAGCACTGTCGCCTTAGATGGAAGGCGTGACTGGTGTCCGACACTAACACATATAGTCAAACTCAATCACCTCCATTCAGTTAATTAATGATTACCGTGTCTACGTGTCAGTCTCGTGAATATGTTTCATAGTTGGCTGCACTACACCCTAATTCTACAAATTAATCTTTTTATTTCCATCACTAAGCTACCCAAAAAGAAAAAATGAAACTTTCTCCATCCAAAAATAAGCTAAAAACGCTGTACAGAACTTAGAATAGCAGAAGCATGAAAAAAATTATATATTTCAAAAGAAACTATAAAACAGAAAACGGTGGGTTTTGAACAGCAATGAATTGGGGTTTTGAAAAGTAGAAGAAATAACGAACCTGGTGATCACAATTGCGGCAAGCATAGAGAAGATTCCTCTGATCTCTGTCTTCTTTAGGGTACAGAATGTTGTTACTGAATCAAAAAAAATAAAATAAAAAGACAAGGTTATTAAATTTTGGGAAAAAAAGAGGGTATAATGGAAGAAGGTAGGAACGAACCATTCGCGGCAAAATTTCATGGTACTCATGTTGGAAGATGTGAATGAAATGAAACCTAACAGAATCGAATGGAATTTCGAACTCTTTTCCTCTCTTTCGCTGCTTTACTTCTTTTCCCTCCCACTTCTCTCCTTTTCTTCACACTCTACTTTTTATTTATTCTATTGGTGATAAAGTTTGTAAAATCACATAATTATTCATTAAAATGAAAATCATCGGTAATTTAAGAGGTGTTTTTTAATTAAGATTTTAAAAAATAATTAAATTTTTATGTATTCCATTGTCGGGGTATTTAATTAGGATGATTTTAATTTTTTTATTAAATATAAAAATCTAATAGTATTTAATTACAGCTAACAAAAAGATTCGTTTTAATTAAAAAAAAAAAATTAAATTTAGATGGATATTTTATGAATGGATTGTGTTGAATTTTTAATCTCTTTGTCGCAAAATCATAACTCTCTTACGGGTATTGTGATTTTGATATAAATATGAAATTTCAAAATTTATAGATTATGCATTAATTTTATTATAGATATATAATGAAGTTTGTGGTTCATTCTAAATGTTACACGAGGTGTGTTTATCATAATCTAATTTTT
>JBBPBT010000659.1:1284529-1299491 GCA_037974875.1 Cicer bijugum | reverse complement strand
ATATATATATATATATATATATTTCTAACAATAATTTAACATAAATTTACATTTATTTTTCTATGTTTCTATTAAAAGATCAATTAAAATTAAATTAAAAAGTTAATTGCAACTATTTTTACTATGATTAAAATAACCCTTATATTATCTTATCATTTTTAACTCTACTTTTTACTTTGTATTGTTCATTTGTATCATCATTTAAATGTATCAAATTTAAATTAATTTCTTACTTAATCATTTTAAAATTATATTTAAAATAATATTAATATATTAAAATCTAATTACTCGCGCAACCAACCAATGTACATTATTCTAGGAATACATTGTTTTATAAACAGTAAACAAAAAAACAAAAAAAGAATAAGACTCTACGAAGCATAATTTATCTGCAAAACGTGGGCGTTGTAAACTCTTCTTGCTGCCTAGAATCCACATAGTGCCGACAATGCCAGCTAGAGAGGTCAGACCTCCCAACACAGTTCTGTTTGTTCCTGTACAAACAGTAAGAGATGTGCTCCACGCACAAATATGGCTAGAGGCCAAACAGTCGCAATCAGAGTATTACTTCCTCCATCTCACAAAAGATTATTATATTTTTCAATCAGTTAAGATAATTAATTTAGTTAAAATAATTATATTCTATACAATTGTTAATAATTATGCAAAAACTTCAAATAATATTTAATATAAGTCGGAGGGAGTATTACTTAGACAAAAAAGGAAACTGCCAAAATATAAAACTATAGATAGATCAAAGGAGAAAGCCAACCACTGTAACACATTTTAACTGCATGTGAAGTTCAATGCATCCGTAATTCAGTGCCGATATACAACAGATGATTTTTTTTTTGTTACAAACAGATGATATTTTCTACCTACTACATCTGTAAAAATTTGTCCCTAAAATATCACTGCACATATTGATATTCCTATATCACTTCCACCACAAAAAGAAGTGGAGAGACGGGACAGAAAAATAGTAAAACCTGTGTAGGGTAGATGTTGGCGCCCTCTATGAAGATGTTATTATATAACTTAAAAACTATTACGATGATAACACGACCAAATCCCCCCCTATCAGAATTCTCTGCCAGCAAATATGAAAAATGAGCTGAAAGATAAAAATCGGTAACAAGGAAAAGTAACGATAATTATTGCTGGTCAATGGTACAGAAAGCCAACTATTCTTATGTTCAAAGCTTGAAACATCCAACCAAACATGGGATCAGGACTTAGAACGAAGTTGCTCTATGATTAATATCTTGCCGCTATCAGTAGCACTGTATAGTATCTCCTATGTCCTTCACAGAATGCATATCAGAGCTTTAGATCCTTGCAGAAGGAACTCCTTGTTTCATGGATCATAGCAACCACTTTGCTACCAGCAAATCCTTAGGTCAAATATCACAATCTGCCTTTCCCTATATGGTTCTAAAACCTTACGAACCATTTACGGCCATCTCTGGCGAGGATTTGGGTGAAACCAGTGAATGTTCCTCCCCACCCAACTGTCCATTACCAGTAGTGCCAAACGACCCATCAGAGAAGTTTTTATGTGTGCCAGTTTCTTTCTCTACATGATTTTCTTCAGCTGTTGTGTTGCTCTTTCCAGAGCAGCTACTTGAAACATTTATCTCCTTTACATGATTGACTTCACTTGAATTCATCCCCCCATCAATTGTAGAATGACCAGTATGAACGTTGATTTCATTTTTCTTACCAGGCAGTACAGCATGGCTCAATGTTGAACACAAGGCAGAAAAAACATTATCTTTTGGTTTTGAACTTTTAGACAACTTCTGCTTACGTACAAGATTCATCTCCTTATTGTTCAAAGGCAACTTTCTTTTCATTCCGAGGGACTCCATTGGCCCTTCATCCTCTTCAGAAGCTTCTGGCTGCTTCCTAGGTGGTGGCTTGTAATCCTCGTCATCCTCGTCGTCATCATAGTCAACCAGTCCGCCAGACCTCAAACTGAAAATCAAGACAATTGTATTGCCTTACGAAAGATGATTTTTGAGAAAATTGGACTAGTAAAATATACAGTAAAGCATGTATACCCTAACTCTGAGCAGCTCGCAGCTGCTCCATTGGATAACACACGTTGCTGCTGCTGCCCTTTTGGATTACGTGAAATAGACGTAGAGGTTGAATCTTCATCATCACTGATTAACAACCAAAAGTTAAAATAGACTCCATATGCCAGTTGAATAAAATCTCCTATAACACTTGTGAAGGAAGATATATACCTATCCTCGTTAAAGTAATCTTCCTCTTCTTTCTCTAAAGCACGCTCCTCAGGTTGTATTTGAAGGTCATTCGTAATAGTACCTTTTATCCCATCATTATCCAAACACTGCAAGAAAGTGTTTAATCTCAAAACTGCAAACAAGTGTTGATATCTGCACTATCTTTTGAGCAAGAAGTCAATAAATAAAACAGGAAGTTACCTGCTCATATTTTACTTTCAGTGAATGAATGGAAACCAAATTCTCAAATTTCACCAACTGGTCCCAGAAAGAATTAACTATATATTTTATCAATAATTTCAGATTCTCCTGCATTATACAAGATTATCAATACACAACTGCTTTGAGGTATTTAATATCGAAAATGATACAAACAAAAGAACAGTACCTTGCGAATATACTCAAAAAGCTCAAGAACAGCAGAATTTAGCAGATTGTAGCGACTGCCATTAGCAATGAAGACATCTACAACTGGTTTGAGAAGGTTGTTTCTAACAAAATGATTTATGAGATGCTCATCCTGCAGAGAAACAATAAACAGGATAACTAGTTTCATCAACATAAAATGATTCCGCCAATTAACCTATAGGCTTGGAACACAATACTTTAGAGAAAAATTTCCACAAAACTACCAAAATAAGCAACTCCAGACGGCACTAATCAAGTAGGCTATATACCACTCAAAAGTTATATCTGGCCACCTTCAACCCGTCATGAAGGTGAAAAGCATAAGCATAACTTGATAACAAAAGTTAACACCCACTTCTGATAGTTATCAAGAAATAAAATGCTCTCAAACTGCAAGATACTATGGTCCTCATGCGTAGTTGATTTCTAGTATTATTAAGGGCACACATTTGATCATATTTACAGAGATAATGAAAAATTCCTTTATTTCAGATAATACCATATAAAGTAGGCAAATTAACTCCATTTAAACAAAGAGCAAGGTGATGAGCACCAAAATGACAAAAGGTACAAGTTAGTCACTAATAATATTTTATGAGAGGAAAGAAACTAGAGCAGACAAGCAACTCTAAACAATAATGTGGTTCACATAAAAGTTAATGGGGACAAACTAACAGATAGTTCTGAGACAGTATAAAATGAGTTACAGGTTTAACATACAAAATATTTCCAACATTCCACCCATATATGGTGCGGAAATGAAGAAAATAAACTACAAAATTTACAAATACACAGTAATCGAAGTTTAGTATGCAATGTCAAGGGCAGGATGAATGTCCTACTTTCACTCTAAACAGGACATTAAGAGTCTTGTGAGCTGTAAAATTACAATTACATAGTCTGGGTAAATGGGTTGAAATATATACGGGAGTAGCAAGGGATATTTTTTCCCTGGCAGTTGCCAAAGATAAAACAGGTAGTTTCTACACAAATGTACAAGCTTACATGACGTGAGAGAATGGTACGAACAAACCGAATAGCACCAACAACCAGACAATTTTCTCTTCTTAGAGTCAGTAACAAAATTTTATCGATCACATTATTCAGAAGAAAATTGCACCTGCAAACAGTAAAGACAAACCAATTTAATATTTTGAATGATCAGCAATATAAAGTCAATTCTGATTTTAGCAAAGCAACAGTGAAGTACTTTATCCGATATGGGTGGTGTAGAACACAGAAGCATAGTAGTTCGCATATGTTTAATAGAATCTCTGGCTTCGTCCCACTCTGATCTTGGATTCCTTGGTCAGGATCTGTTAATTTGTTGCTGGCATTAGCAATATTTTCTGGAGGACATGATGCCATTATCACTTTGATCAGTTGACCCAAATGCTTCTCATAGAAAATGTCAATAATAGTGTCTCTCTGAAAAACAAAACAAAAAGGTTACTAGAAAAGACTTAGTCCATACTATCTAGCAAATCATCATGTTGTTAGAGTAGAAGGAAAGGTTGAGAATAATCTAGAAACTGTAGCAAACAAATTTGTAAAAACGTCTCTTATTTGCTCACTGTATCATCATCTCCCTTCATTCCTCCTTGTCTATTTTTCATCAGCAGAAAACAATGGGTTTCGGGGTCCATGCCCGAAAAAATACTGCACTTGCAAAACACGTCACACTCACACCAGGCCTTGAATCTGCACTGCTATTTGCCGAATGAGAGCAATAGCACCAAGATCAACTACCTAGTTTCTCCCCCTTCCCATATATTTGATGTTCCTCTGTTCTTTATTCACTCTTTTAATGAGACTCATGCCATGTATGCCCTTAACCATACCTCTTGCTCATTATGCTGATTTGGCAAGATGGTCCCCTGCTGACTTTTTTGAAATGGCAGTGAAGATTGAACCTTCAACTTCTTTATCACTCCACTCCCCCACTTCAACCACCAAGCCAACCTTATAACTTCCAATAAACCCCTACTAATAATGTAAGCTACACCATATGTGGGTATTTAACAGAATATCAACACCCCTCCGCTCCAACTAAAGAAAAGGTCTTAATTTAAACTTGAATGTGACCATATTGAAGAATATTGTAAAATTGCATGTTCAAAAACAGCTTATTTCAGAATGTTAAACTTAAGTTCATGTATTATAATTAAAGTTAACTTTCTTTCACAAAAAGAAATGAATATTAAAAAGAAATAAGATATATTTTTAGTCAAGATTAAGAAGCATTTTGGCTAAGTAGACAAGGCAAGGCAAAACTGAGAGATCAGAAAAAATAACAGAAAGTTGAACCTGTGCGCCAGACAATGTGCATGAGTCTAATAGAATGCGAAGAATCTCAAGAAACTGGCAATGCATGGCATCTCCAAAATCTGTTATCATTCCTCTAACCTGTGCATTGAAGAACGATAAATATTCAAAATCCATATTTTTCATCTTCCATATTTCCATGCAAAATAACATGAGCATCGCCAAAAAGTGAAAGGAAAAACATGAAACAGAGGATGGGTGAGAAACACTAAAACTAATATTGAAGGAACTCAATGAGAAGTTGTTTCCAATATTCATAGATTCATATTCTGTTATATTGTACAGTTGATGGAAATTGTTGCACCAGAATTAGAAAGCCACAATTAAATTTCTGTTACTAACCACATATAACAGACCAACAATAGAGACTAGAGACTAACAATTGACAAAGCAACAACAATCTCTGAAACTAGTCAGGGAGTTACAATTTTATTGGGGGGTAACTGCAGCCGTAAGTTTACTTTCAGTGATAATAAATAGGTCAATATATTGATGTAACTCTTTCAAGTTACTGTCGATCGAGCATTAAGGATGGAAATAGGCTAGGCGGTCTGTCGGGGGCCTATTGTCTGACCTACTTATAGACTGGTTTGGAACGACCTATTTAATAAAAAGACTAGGCTCAAACTATTTTTAAAGCCTATTTATTTAAATAGGTCAGACTTAAACTTATAGAAAAGTCTATTAGACCTGATAGGCCGGTCTATATATATTTTATTATTATATTAATAATATTATTTCCTAGAAAAAAAATGTGGTATGAGTAGAGCATTTAAATCTTTTAATGTGAATAAGGCTTTTAAATAAGTTTTCAGGCAAGGCCAGACTTTTAAAAAAGTCACGTCAGGTCAGAAAAAAAGCCTATGATAGGCCATAGGTCAGGCTTAGGCCTAAAAAATTAATTGTAGGCCAGACTCAAGCCTTTCAAAATCTGGCCTGACCTAGCCTATTCCCACCCATACCAAGCATTCATAAGCAACACACCCATGCACTGCTTAACTGCTATTTGGCTTCAGGAGGTTTAGCACTGTATGTTGGCACTAGCAACATTGTATTAGTTAACGAAGTAGCTAGTTAGTTAGTTAATAGGGTAGTTAAAATTATCATATATAAATAGGGAGGTTTTGGTGTTAGAAAGGGCATCATCATTTGAATATCTTAAAGTTTGTTAATAGAATAGTAACTCTAGTGTGAAGGAGAAACCCTTGGAAGAGGGATTTATTTCCTACTCTTTCCTAATTTTCTAAATAAAAGTGTACTTTCTTTGGTGTTCTTGGGTTCCAAACAGAGCATGTCACGTATCTGCATTGAAAGAACTTACCAATAGTCCAAGAAGTGTGATTCCTTCCTGTTGAACCACATAGGATCTGAGAAGATTAGGATCCTGATTCAAGAAGAGAATGAGAATATCTGCTCTGCAACCATAGCAGCAACTACCTCTTAGAAACTGATCGCAATAAATGCAAAATCAGAATAGTTAAAAATGACATATCGAGATCAAGGTGAGAAAGAGTGACAATACCCAGTAAGTACAAGCATCTTGTCTTGACTTCGCAAGACATCTGCGACAATGTCAAAGATGCCCTCATTCACCATATCCCTACATGCATTAAAAATGAAAAACTAATCAGGAATTCATAATGAGTTGGGTATCAATGCTACATGTCAAAGTTATGTGACCTTGATCAATAAAAATTTCTTCAAACTTTAAGGAACTGATATAAACATTAAACATGACTTTTAATAACTACACGTAAAAAGTTGTGAAGAAACCAAACTGAAGATATCAAATCTTCTGCAAACCAAGTAGCTTAAAAATCAAAATTGTGCAGTATTTAAAATTAAAATTAAAGGCAAGCCTGCCATTAAATACTCCAAAAAGAGTATTATCAATTTTTTAGATGTTCAATCCAATTATTTCATAAGAAAATAGACAAGCAAACTAAAGATCCAATGGAAAACTCTTCCTAAATAATTAAAAGAATGGAATCAAACAATAGTAACTGATTACAAAAATTGGAGAAAACAAACTGTGTAATAAGCTGCTGCTGTGTGTAAACATGTACGGCTCTAAATGTTACATACCTAAAAAGTCGAAGCTGCTGTACCATCGGTAAGCTCTTGCTTAAACCACAAAACTCATGCAAGAAATGGATCTGTTCATCGAGAGAAGCAAAAAAATTAACAACCAGCAGTAAGGTCGTCTTAGCATAGAAATGCTGGCATTAACATTAAACAAGTTTTAATATGCAATATAGAAAGAAAACAATCATTAGTATATTTTATATAAATACAAAAATTAAAGCCAAGCAGGTACGATTATTTTCAAATGAAGGAGAAGCTCAACCCCAGTTCCCATGACAATTTATCTTTTCAAACACTTCTCTATCATATTGTACTGTTATAATGCAATTCATTGGCCACCCCTCTTTTTGGAAGAAAAACAAAAAGATAAAGAAAGAACAAATATTTCACTCTTTGATTTTGTTCAAACGTGATAAGCAATGGACAGAAGCAATACTTATATATTTCTTCCTGTTGAGATCTCACACCGGCTAATAATATGGCCAGATTAGTTATTACAACTGGTGGGGCAGCTCAATCCCATGAGAGCTAACTCTTGAGACTGAGTTAGGTCTGACCCAAACTTTGCGATGGTTACAAAGTCCAACATACACTTGTTGGACAACCCGCAAATGTCCAAGCCAACAAACTTTGCACTGCAGATATTAGTGATATGGCCAAATTAGTGGTTAAGAGTGGTGGACATGGACACCCTCACCCACATGAGTCCAGATCTGCTCCATTTCTTTTCCTCAATTTCCTGTCTAGTTCTACGCATATGCATGACACATGTCATTTAAAGATGTGAACGACTGAGATTAAAATTAAGGCCTTTTTTAATTAAAAGAGTGAGAGAAACCATGTTTCAGTTTTCATCAGCGCCTAAACCTGTAACGAGACCTAGCAGCACCTCAACCCACCGCAGCGCTGACTTTACTGCACAATGATGCCTGTACTACCCACTGTTCGGCCGCAGCACCACGTTCTCTATTTTCACGTTAGCTCTAACAACAACACAACTACAACACACTATAACTGGTTTAGAACATAGAACGGACCTCACAAAGATTTCATAATAGAAGAAGAGAAAGGGAGGATGTGGGGGAAGACGGAAAATTTGGGAAAAGGAAAAGGCAATATATTACGATGTATTAGCATAATAACTTTGAGAATAGCAGTAACCATTGGAATGTGGCATGATCAATTGAGTCATGTTGTGGGAAAATAGGAATTATAATCATTATAAACTTGAGACACCGCAACATTGAGGCGGACAGAGAAGATACCACAACAGTGAGGTGGTGAGGTGGTGAGATGTCGAGATGACGACACATCAATATAGCAAAACAGTGTAACAGCAACGTCGAAATACGGCGAGATAGTGGAGGCAAAACGGTGAGGTGGCGAGACAGAGAGGCGATTGGGTTCTGATCTAAGGAATGAGGGTTGTTTCGACAGAGAAGAGTTGTTTCTTTTTTTAAAAGACAAAAAATTAACGTGCTTTGCCTTTTTTTATTAAAGAAAAACTAAATTTCAAGATTTTTAATCTCGATCATTCAAACTTTTAATTGACAGGTGCCGTGCATCCGTAAAAGTAATTGGACAGGAAATGGAGGAAAAGAAATGGAGCAGATCAAGACTCCATCTGCATGAGCTAGCATTTAAGATTAAGTTAGGCTCAACCCCAAATTCTTAAATTTCCTTCATGGTTAGGGAAAATAGGACACAAAACGAATCATTGTCAAGTATGTCCTATTAAAGATCCCACATCAGCTACGTATATGACCGTAATAATCTTTAAAATGACTTAGAGAATCATCTCTTTTTGAGCTAGCTTTGGATTGAGTTAAAGCCTACCATTTACCTAGTTAGTTGTTAAGTATAATATGGAACCACAACCTATCTCATCCGAATCCTAACATTGGAGACCTCCAGATGTCTAGCCCAAGGCTGATAGGGCACGTACAGATCACACATCTAAGTATAATGGTCAAAACACTCACTATAGTAACTTATCCAACTCTCCTCCTAAATGTTGCCTTCTGGGTTAAGTAAGGCTCATCTCATTCCATTCTCTAATTTTATATTTCTAATTAAAAGAAGACATCTAATATGACAGAACAGATGGCACATGTAGTGCTGTGACAGTGACAGA
The DNA here is from genome assembly GCA_037974875.1 of Cicer bijugum. Classification (NCBI taxonomy): domain Eukaryota; kingdom Viridiplantae; phylum Streptophyta; class Magnoliopsida; order Fabales; family Fabaceae; genus Cicer; species Cicer bijugum. Next base: position 1,290,287 of record JBBPBT010000659.1, on the reverse strand, counting down.
AAACTATAACTTTAAATTAGGCAACTTTTAGCTCCAATGCACATGCAGACTGCAGTGCTATGAACTTAAAATGGAAAGAGAGATTATCATGTTTACAACAATACTAGTAACTTGAATAGCAACCCAACTTGAGATAAGTAATAATCAAAAGGCATGGAGAAAAATAAAATTGCAAAATTACCAATTAATAGATAATAATGTTGGAACTTGGAAATAGATTAGAATTTGTTGAAAATATATTGGGATGTCTTGTGTTTATTATATACGATAATTGTAGAGGAATAGTATATCGTATCATATCATGAAAATAATGTGTAGTTGAAAGACACAGGTTTTCCAGCTCATGCCTGTGTCCTCTCTAATTCAACAGAATTAATATTCCACTTTCCAAGTAGCTTAATGTTAAGCCCACTACTATTAATAGGTCCTTTATTAATTAGGCTAGGGGAGGTACATGAGGGATGGGTTGAAGGAGGGAGAAAAGGGAAATAAATCTACAGGCCATATGGCAGTGAGAGAGAGAGAGAGAGTTGTATTAACATGAGGGTAACCGAATGAGAGGTATGATGTGTGAAGTGGGAAAATAGTGACTGAGTAGTGATCCATTCCCATCCCAGTAGAGGGGTGCTCTCATCACTGAGTATCATTTTTCTTCTTCTTTCATTTCTGCAAGGAGTACATCTGTAACAATTGTTAACTTTTCAACCTTCATTTTCCATTGTAAAGAGGATACTCTCTGAATTCATCAGAAATACAAGTTCAGAGTTACTTTCCGTTTATCATTTTTGTTTGTTCCTATCACTTAAGTTCATTGTACAGAAGTAGAAAATATTTAATATATCTTAAGGAATATTTCATTTTGTAAACGGCATTCAGAACGTATTAGCTTTCGAATCCACATGTGCATAACCTAAATATATCATTTTGCCGACTGTCTTCCTCACAATCAGCAATTCCTATCTCATATTTTCATATTTTCTCAAGTAATAACCTAGAAAAGCAACAGGGACCATTTATCAGCATAACCTTTGACAAATGTGTTTCTTCTTTTAGTGAAATTTCATAAAACGTGACAGCACACTCTAATAAAGTTCACACCACCAGAAGGGAAAATTGTCGATTTGTGAAATAACAATTTCATTCTGGAAATAGTATAAGAAAGTTGCCGTAGCTAAAACAAACAGAAGACTTTTACCATATTTTTCTTTGATTCAGAAGAGGTGGTGGGCGATTTTAACCTAGCAAACAACTCCCGGATAAACGGACTGTCATCTTTCAATAAAGAAACAACCTAAAAAGTAGTGATGCAGTCAAAACTAAAGATAATGATCAATATATTAAATTAAAAGCATTCTTTTCCTACAAATCAAAAACTTACAGTGGCATTGTTTGCATGTATCATGGAGTTGAGATTTGCAGCAATTGCCTCATCTGACACTCTAGCCAAAACAACATCCTGAAAGCAGACAGAGAAGGTACGAATCAGATTTATCAGAGAGAGAGAGAGAGAGAAGACAAAATAGAAGTCTTAGAAGGAGCCAAACCTTCAGAAAGCCAATTCTATAAGTTTGATGTATCTTGGATAACACAATAGAATCTTTTATAGGTATGACCTGCAAAATACAGTAGCTGAACCTATTGGTAAGAAGTTCAACATTCTTCGGATTTATCTACCGCATTGCTTCTCTCCAAAATAGAATAAAGTAATAAAATCACAAAATAGACCTCCTTAAAAACAACATGCTCCTTTAAGAATTTACGATGATGTTGAACATGAGGGACCTCTGGATCATCTGAAATAACCAAAAAAAATGGAAGAGTTTGAAGAAAGAAAGAAAATGTTATTTTGGGGTTCAAAGATACATATATTGATAAACACAGAGAAATAAGATATAATGGCAAAAAAAGAATCATGATATAAACTTACATTCAAGAGAACCAATTATGTCCATTATAAATTCATCACTGAACATTCGCTCAAAAATTTGTGTACTATTAAGCAAAACTGCAGCAGAACAAAAATATGTCAAAAATGTAAGAAGAATAAAATGTCAATAAAGGGTTTGAAATCAAAACTGCACAAAAATGAATACTGACTGATTCCTTTCACTATTTTGAAAATCATGTGAAGGCCATCTATATTTTCCAAATCTTCACAAACTCTGAATACTTCCACAAGCATCCGAAAAAAATCTTGCTGCATTGGAAATATAAATGAAAAGAAGCACAGGGTAAAAAAGGAAACTTACAAAGATTCTAAAAAACTCTGACATACAGATGAACAATGCAATTAAAAAATGAACTTAAAAGGACAGGACCGTTCTAAGTTTGCAAACAAGATGGACTGTTGAATTGGGTGAATTCTAAACATGGTCCACCATCATAGGTAAGTCGATCATGATGAACCACAGCTATTGACTCTCACATTCATCTCTACCTCACCCTCCACATCGCATCCTTCCTCTATTTGTCTCTCTCTCTCTCTCACAAACCTATCTCCATTGACTGTCATTGATAGGAATAATGAAAATGTAAATAGGAATAAACCTTTATTGGTTTATTACAGGAAAAACAATAGAAAATAATTATGTTTCTGTTTTATGGTTAGGTTGTTAGTAGTTATTGTTTTATAGTTAGGTGGTTAGTGTTAGTTGGATCCTATCCCTTGTATAATCAGCCTATAAATAAAGGCTCCCACCCCTTTGAAAGGAGCTATGACAAAATTAGCAATCGAGTGGTTTATACCATTGTAAGAGCGCATTCGCTCTTGTGTATCTTTTTCTTTCAATCAATAAAAAATCAGGGACGAATAATTCCCTTTCGCTATTGAGTTCTATCAAGGAACCTAACAGTCATACTACATTGTGTCGGATGCATAGACATGATCTTCTTCATGGCCAACCAGAGAGCCCCACTGCGATGGACTATTATATGTTCCTTCATCACTAAGCATTGGTCAGCGAACAGTGTACACATTGGAGTCTGTGAGCCCTGCTGCCCACCTCGGCATTTCAGGATCCTCCACAATAAATCTTATTTCCTGTCGCTTAAGCTCTTCTTCATTTGAGACCTCCTCTGCACCAGATTTGACAGTCACCACAGCATATGGGCATCACAAGATCTCGTTGATGCGTCTTCCTGTGCAAATGTCAAAGCATTGTTGCACTTCTGCCAACCTCGCTGCCGACTCTCATTTCCCCTCTTAAGTGGCATCGTTGTGAACACTAAAGTCATCAACCTTGGGTCTACAACATTGATGGAGAGACAGAGACAAAGACAGCAGAAACAGTGGAGTGAGATAAGCAGAAATAATATGGTGCGAAGGGACTACTGTATGAGTATAAGAGGTATTGATCATTCAAACGGATGAAAACTGTGGTGCACCATGTCCAATCTTTTATGATAGTGGTCCATGTTAAATTCACCGTTGTTTTATGGAGAAATGTTTCAATTTGTCTAGCTTTTATTTCCTCTTATTTTTACTTTTTTCTTCACTTAATTTTAGGATAGTCATTCATTAATAGTATTTACATACCTTTATCCATATATTGTGTTAAAATTTAGTGTATATTTTAATTATTTCTTGATTGTGCAACATCCTAAGTTAAATGTTAGTAGTCCTGGTCAATACAACTTCCTAGACATTAAATGTAATCACCGCAGTATCATTATAAATAGAAGGCGCTTGTTTAAGACACACAAGAAACACATGAATTACTTATATTTTACATTTTGTAACCTATGTCTACAACTCTATGTACATATATGAATCTGAAATAATATTTAGTTTTTTTTATCAATTTAGGAGCATTGCATAAATAAGTCGTACATAACTTCAAATAATTATCTAGTCCATCTTATCCCTTTAGTCCTTGATTGCTTATTACAAATTGTTGATTATGAGTTCAGAATCATATTCTGATGTACAATTATTAGTATGTCTTAATTAGGATTTCTGTTTTAATTTTATTGCTTATTTAGTGATAGCATTTATACGGAAAATCAGTTTCCTGATTTTCAACTTTATTTGATTGTACATAATTAATTTCCTATCCTATTTATATCTCCTCATGTAATCAGTTTTTTAGCATCAAATGAATAATCAATAGTTTATTCGCATGGTATTAGAGCAAGATCTGAACCATCCCTATTCTCTTTCATCAACCCAACCATGGAAGAAGACAAAACAGAAGTCTCACCCACAGAGACTGGCATAAATCTGTCCGGCTCAATCGAAGGGACTGAACTTCTCATCACTGGCCACAAGTTGAATGGCCAAAACCACCTTCAATGGGATAGGTCAAAACCATTCTTCAACAGGGACATAAGAGGCAAGGCAACCAACAACCCACAAGATATGGAAGAGAAACAAGATCCATCTCCGTTCAGCAAAGAACAAATAGAGGCTCTGCAGAAAATGCTTTGGCAGATTGTTCTTATTGCAGAAAAATGTGGTACAGCTTCATTAGCACAAAAAGGTAGTTTCCTACATGCTTTACATACTAGCAAAGGAAAACCAAAATCATGGATCATAGATTAAGGAGCCTCGGATCACATGACTGGAGATATAACAATATTTTACAATTATTCTCCTTGTCATGATAACTCCTCTAATCGGATTGCTGATGGTACCTTGTCAAAGGTTACTAGTACAAGTTCTGTTATTATTTCAAAGGATATTACTAAATTTTGTACTGTATGTTCCCAAACTTGATTGCAACTTGTTGTCTATTAGCAAACTGACTAGAGACTTGAGATGTGTTGCTAAATTTTTTCCCAATCTGTGTGAATTTTAAATTTTGGAGTCGCGAAAGAAAATCGGCAGTGCTAAAGAGTGTGTTGGACTTTACTACTTGGAAGTTGAAGATTCCTCCAAAGATCTCAAAGCCAATTTTTGCTTAGTGGTTTCTGAAGAAAGTAAAAGACAAAATACTTTCATATTTTATTACTACAGCCCTAAGCTGTTTATATAGAAAAAGAAATAACAATAATAACACTAAGTAATAGTGACAGAATAAAAATAATAATATAAAATAAAAGAGAATAAAATCTAATTTCTATTTTATTCTTCAACACCCCCCCTCAAGTTGGTGCATAGATATCTGTCATGCCCAACTTGGCTATCAGTCGCTCAAAATTGGGTCTTGCCAAACTTTTTGTCAAGATATCAGCAGTTTGCTGATTGGAAGTCACAAATGGTAGGCATATAACTCCAGCATCAAGTTTTTCTTTTATGAAATGGCGGTCAATCTCAATATGCTTGGTTCTATCATGTTGTACAGGGTTGTGAGCTATGTTTATTGCTGCTTTGCTATCACAGAACAATTTTAAGGGTGAGTCAACTTTCATTTTCAGTTCGCCCAAGAGTTTACGAATCCATAAAAGTTCACAAATTCCTTGAGCCATTGCTCTGAATTCAGCTTCTGCACTGCTTCTAGCGACAACCCCTTGTTTCTTACTTCTCCAAGTAACTAAATTTCCCCAAACATAGGCACAATATCCGGTGGTGGATTTTCTATCAGTAATTGATCCTGCCCAATCAGCATCTGTAAATATAGAGACTTCTCTGTCATTAGTTTTCTTGAAGTACAAACCCTTTCCAGGATTGGATTTCAAGTACCTTAAGATTCGATAAACTGCCTCCAAGTGTTCTTCATAAGGAGAATGCATGAATTGACTTACAACACTCACAGAGAAAGCGATGTCAGGTCTAGTGTGGGCTAGATAAATAAGTTTGCCGACTAACCTCTGGTATCTT
>JBBPBT010000659.1:1235960-1284519 GCA_037974875.1 Cicer bijugum | reverse complement strand
TTTCTCCCAAAGTTTAGCATTTAAATCCATAGGAGTATCTGCTGGTCTACACCCACTCATCCCAGTTTCTTCCAAGAGATCTAAGATGTATTTTCTTTGAGAAACAACAATTCCCTTATTTGAGCGAGCAACTTCCATACCAAGAAAGTATTTAAGCGCACCTAAATCTTTGATCTCAAATTCTTTTTTCAAATTTTTCTTCAATCTTTCCATCTCAACAATGTCATCTCCTGTGAGAATAATATCATCTACATATACAATTAGAATTGCAATTTTACCAACATCAGAGAACTTCATGAACAGAGTATGGTCTGATTGTCCCTGCATATATCCTTGCCTTTTGACCGACTGAGTGAATTTCTCAAACCAAGCCCTTGGAGATTGCTTGAGACCATAAAGGGATTTTTGTAGTTTGCACACGTTTGAACCAAATTTATCTTCAAAGCTAGGTGGGCTATCCATGTATACTTCCTCCTCCAAATCACCATTCAGAAAAGCATTCTTTACATCAAGTTGGTTAAGAGACCAATCTAAATTCACTGCCAAGGACAAGAGAACTCTAATAGTGTTTAATTTGGCAACAGGAGCAAAAGTCTCTGAGTAATCAATGCCATATGTCTGAGTAAACCCTTTAGCAACCAAGCGTGCCTTGTATCTTTCAACTGTGTTATCAGAATTATATTTCACAGTAAATACCCATTTACAGCCAACAGTATTCTTTCCTGTAGGTAACGTCATGACTCTCCAAGTTTGATTCTTCTCAAGAGCTCTCATCTCCTCAAGAACAGCTTCCTTCCACTTTGGAATTTTTAGAGCCTCCTGTATATTTTTTGGAATTTCTACAGTAGACAACTTAGAGGTAAATGCAGCAAATGAAGAAGACAATTTTGAGTATGACACATAATTAGACAAAGGATATTTAGTGCATGATCTAACAGGTTTTCTAATTGCAATAGGAAGGTCTATATCAGGATACTCAACATGACTCTTAAGAATAGAAGAAGACTTACTTGTATCAAGATGATGTGTTGGATTATCTATTGGTATCAAGAGCTCTGGTTAGGGTTCTGTAAACCTTTCCACAACCCATTAGGATTTGGCGCTCCAACCAATTGAGCTATGGCACACAGTACCCCATGGAAGGTAGCCCTCATGGGTAGCGGCGACAACGACGGTTTGGGTAAAAACTCAGAAGTAGTCAACAACGCCGACAATTTAGGCAACACCCCAGGCGGCAGTAGCAATGGCACAAATGGCAGTGGCCCAGTCGGCAATGGCAGCGGCACAATCGGCAATGGCAGCGGCCCAGGCAGCCAGAATGGTTTTTCCAACAACTTTTTTGGCCATGAGGGAACTTCTAATGCCCTCAAGGTTGAAATCTAGCAACTAAACGGAAAAAATTATGTTGAATGGTCCCAAACCGCAAGATTGATTTTAGATGGTAAAGGCATATTTGGTTTCCTAACAGGAGAGGTGCAAATGCCTGCCACAACTGATCCGAATTACAGGTTTTGGAAATCTGAGAACTCTGTTATTATTGCTTGGCTGCTGAGTAATATGGAATCAACAATCAAAAAACCTTTTATGTTTTTGCCTACTGCGAAGGAAGTTTGGGAGGCTGTCAAAGAAACATATTCTGATGTTCATAATTCAGCTCAAATTTTCGATCTCAAATCACGATTGTGGCATGCCAAACAAGGAGATAGAGATGTCACTACCTATTATAATGAATTGATGACACTATGGCAAGAATTGGATCTATGCTATGATGATCATTGGAAGTGCTGTGAGGACAGTGTTTTGTTTCTTAAGAGACAGGAGAATGACCGTGTATTCATGTTCTTGGTTGGGCTTAATAAGCGACTTGATGAAGTCCGAGGCAGAATATTGGGAAAGATCCCATTGCCATCACTTCGAGAAGCGTTCTCAGAAGTGAGAAGAGAAGAGGCGAGACAAGGTGTTATGATGGGTAAGTCACCTTCTGTTGGTGAGGTTGAAAGCTCTGCCCTAGTCACTAAAAATGAAGACGGGAAGAGCGTTGGCAAGAAACCATGGTGCGAACATTGCAAACGTCCAGGGCACACACGTGATACATGTTGGAAGCTCCATGGAAAACCTCTAAATTGGAAGAAAAAAGAAAGAAACGAAGGTCATGCACTCCAAACTGGTACATCTGATCAAGAGAAGCAGTCTCCTTCAAGCCCATCTCCTTTCACCAAGGAACAGTTAGATCAATTGTACAAACTTCTTGAGTCTCAAACTTCTTCTTGCTCTATAGCTCAAAGAGGTAATTTTCCAAATACTGCTCTACTTAGTGTCACTCCCAGCCATACTTGGATTATCGATTCTGGTGCTCTGATACCATGAAGAAAGTAAAAGACAAAATACTTTCATATTTTATTACTACAGCCCTAAGCTGTTTATATAGAAAAAGAAATAACAATAGTAATACTGAGTAATAGTGACAGAATAAAAATAAACATAATAATATAAAATAAAAGAGAATAAAATCTAATTTCTATTTTATTCTTCAACACCCCCCCTCAAGTTGGTGCATAGATATCTGTCATGCCCAACTTGGCTATCAGTCGCTCAAAATTGGGTCTTGCCAAACTTTTTGTCAAGATATCAGCAGTTTGCTGATTGGAAGTCACAAATGGTAGGCATATAACTCCAGCATCAATTTTTTCTTTTATGAAATGGCGGTCAATCTCAATATGCTTGGTTCTATCATGTTGTACAGGGTTGTGAGCTATGCTTATTGCTGCTTTGCTATCACAGAACAATTTTAAGGGTGAGTCAACTTTCATTTTCAGTTCGCCCAAGAGTTTACGAATCCATAAAAGTTCATAAATTCCTTGAGCCATTGCTCTGAATTCAGCTTCTGCACTGCTTCGAGCGACAACCCCCTGTTTCTTACTTCTCCAAGTAACTAAATTTTCCCAAACATAGGCACAATATCCGGTGGTGGATTTTCTATCAGTAATTGATCCTGCCCAATCAGCATCTGTAAATATAGAGACTTCTCTGTCATTAGTTTTCTTGAAGTACAAACCCTTTCCAGGATTGGATTTCAAGTACCTTAAGATTCGATAAACTGCCTCCAAGTGTTCTTCATAAGGAGAATGCATGAATTGACTTACAACACTCACAGAGAAAGCGATGTCAGGTCTAGTGTGGGCTAGATAAATAAGTTTGCCGACTAACCTCTGGTATCTTCCAATCTCTACAGGAACACTGCCTTTCTCCCAAAGTTTAGCATTTAAATCCATAGGAGTATCTGCTGGTCTACACCCACTCATCCCAGTTTCTTCCAAGAGATCTAAGATGTATTTTCTTTGAGAAACAACAATTCCCTTATTTGAGCGAGCAACTTCCATACCAAGAAAGTATTTAAGCGCACCTAAATCTTTGATCTCAAATTCTTTTTTCAAATTTTTCTTCAATCTTTCCATCTCAACAATGTCATCCCCTGTGAGAATAATATCATCTACATATACAATTAGAATTGCAATTTTACCAACATCAGAGAACTTCATGAACAGAGTATGGTCTGATTGTCCCTGCATATATCCTTGCCTTTTGACCGACTGAGTGAATTTCTCAAACCAAGCCCTTGGAGATTGCTTGAGACCATAAAGGGATTTTTGTAGTTTGCACACGTTTGAACCAAATTTATCTTCAAAGCCAGGTGGGCTATCCATGTATACTTCCTCCTCCAAATCACCATTCAGAAAAGCATTCTTTACATCAAGTTGGTTAAGAGACCAATCTAAATTCACTGCCAAGGACAAGAGAACTCTAATAGTGTTTAATTTGGCAACAGGAGCAAAAGTCTCTGAGTAATCAATGCCATATGTCTGAGTAAACCCTTTAGCAACCAAGCGTGCCTTGTATCTTTCAACTGTGTTATCAGAATTATATTTCACAGTAAATACCAATTTACAGCCAACAGTATTCTTTCCTGTAGGTAACGTCATGACTCTCCAAGTTTGATTCTTCTCAAGAGCTCTCATCTCCTCAAGAACAGCTTCCTTCCACTTTGAAATTTTTAGAGCCTCCTGTATATTTTTTGGAATTTCTACAGTAGACAACTTAGAGGTAAATGCAGCAAATGAAGAAGACAATTTTGAGTATGACACATAATTAGACAAAGGATATTTAGTGCATGATCTAACAGGTTTTCTAATTGCAATAGGAAGGTCTATATCAGGATACTCGACATGACTCTTAAGAATAGAAGAAGACTTACCTGTATCAAGATGATGTGTTGGATTATCTATTGGTTCAGAATCTTGGAAGGGTCGGAGAATGGGTCCTTCATTTCTCTGTTTATGGTTTCTTCTTTCAAAGACATTTCCCTTCCAAGTAGGGCCAATTGTAGTACACCTGCTTTGTGTCTCTTTATCTGAATCATTATGTTGTGGCATTTCAGATGGTCCTTCACTATTATTAAGATCAAGAATTTTATCATTGTGATTTAGATTTGAAATTGTTGCCCCCGAATCTGTCGAAACCTCATTCATAAGTGGATTGAGTTCCAATATAGATTCTTGGGCATTTTCTTTTGGTGCATCAATATAAGTCTCAGAATTTGTTGACAACACTACATCACTTAAAGTAATGATATTTTCAAAAGTAAAAGATGAATCTTCCTTAAAATTTCCCCCCTGAAGATGAATGTCAGTAAAAAATGGTTGATTTTCAACAAAAGTAACATCCATGGTTACAAAAATTCTTTTTGATTTTGGTTCAAAACACCGATACCCCTTTTGAGTTGGAGAGTAACCGGTAAACACACATTTTATTGCTCGTGGATCGAGTTTGTCAAGGTGTTTATGTTCATGAACAAAAGCAGTGCAACCAAAAACTTTTAGTGGCAAATCAGCAGAGACATTAGTCAAAGGAAAATAATTTCGAAAAACATCAAGAGGTGTACGAAAATCTAAAACTTTAGATGGCATTCGATTAATTAAATATGATGCAGTTAAAACAGCTTCACCCCACAAATATTTTGGAACCTTATTTGCAAATAGTAAAGCTCTAGCAACCTCAAGAAGATGCCTATTCTTTCTCTCTGCAATTCCATTTTGTTGGGGTGTATTAACACAAGAACTTTGATGAATAACCCCATTTGCAAGAAAAAAATCAGACAAAAGTATATTAAAATATTCTTTACCATTGTCACTTCTGAAGACTTGAATATCTGTTTGGTATTGAGTTTGCACCATTTTAAAGAAATTTTTGACAACCTGTCCAACTTCCGATTTTTTTTTCAATAAATAAACCCAACAAATTCTAGTATGATCATCAATAAAAGTTATAAACCATTTTTTATTAGAAAAGGTGTTTATTCTATTAGGACCCCAAACATCACTATGAATAACTGCAAACGGTTTTGATTGTTTATATGGTTGTGTAGAAAAAGAAGAACGGTGATGTTTAGCAAATTCACAAGTTTCACAATGAAATAAAGACGGATCCTTCTTAGAAAATAATTTAGGAAATAAATATTTCAAATACGGAAAACTAGGATGTCCTAACCGTAAATGCCATAACATAATATCATCATTATTAGAAGAAACAAAAGTAGATTCAAAGCAGGTACTTGTTTTTTGTTGGTCTTTGAAATCGAGTCCATTTTCAAGATAATAGAGTCCTCCACTCTCCTTAGCATTGCCAATCATCTTCCCCGTGCTCAAATCCTTAAAAGTGCAATGAGAATGAAAGAAGTTAGCTTGACAATTTATATCCTTTGTTAATTTAGTAATGGATAACAGATTACATGATAAATTAGGAACATGTAAGACATCTTTTAAGGTTAACTTAGGTGACAAAATAACAGAACCTTTCCCTGCAATGGCTGAAAGAGAGCCATCTGCAATTTTAATTTTGTGGTTACCTGCACAAGGACTATAAGAAGAAAATAGACTCGACTCCCCAGTCATATGATCAATAGCACCAGAATCGATAATCCAAGTATGGCTGGGAGTGACACTAAGTAGAGCAGTATTTGGAAAATTACCTCTTTGAGCTATAGAGCAAGAAGAAGTTTGAGACTCAAGAAGTTTGTACAATTGATCTAACTGTTCCTTGGTGAAAGGAGATGGGCTTGAAGGAGACTGCTTCTCTTGATCAGATGTACCAGTTTGGAGTGCATGACCTTCGTTTCTTTCTTTTTTCTTCCAATTTAGAGGTTTTCCATGGAGCTTCCAACATGTATCACGTGTGTGCCCTGGACGTTTGCAATGTTCGCACCATGGTTTCTTGCCAACGCTCTTCCCGTCTTCATTTTTAGTGACTAGGGCAGAGCTTTCAACCTCACCAACAGAAGGTGACTTACCCATCATAACACCTTGTCTCGCCTCTTCTCTTCTCACTTCTGAGAACGCTTCTCGAAGTGATGGCAATGGGATCTTTCCCAATATTCTGCCTCGGACTTCATCAAGTCGCTTATTAAGCCCAACCAAGAACATGAATACACGGTCATTCTCCTGTCTCTTAAGAAACAAAACACTGTCCTCACAGCACTTCCAATGATCATCATAGCATAGATCCAATTCTTGCCATAGTGTCATCAATTCATTATAATAGGTAGTGACATCTCTATCTCCTTGTTTGGCATGCCACAATCGTGATTTGAGATCGAAAATTTGAGCTGAATTATGAACATCAGAATATGTTTTTTTGACAGCCTCCCAAACTTCCTTCGCAGTAGGCAAAAACATAAAAGGTTTTTTGATTGTTGATTCCATATTACTCAGCAGCCAAGCAATAATAACAGAGTTCTCAGATTTCCAAAACCTGTAATTCGGATCAGTTGTGGTAGGCATTTGCACCTCTCCTGTTAGGAAACCAAATATGCCTTTACCATCTAAAATCAATCTTGCGGTTTGGGACCATTCAACATAATTTTTTCCGTTTAGTTGCTGGATTTCAACCTTGAGGGCATTAGAAGTTCCCTCATGGCCAAAAAAGTTGTTGGAAAAACCATTCTGGCTGCTTGGGCCGCTGCCATTGCCGACTGTGCCGCTGCCATTGCCGATTGGGCCACTGCCACCTGTGCCATTGCTACTGCCGCCTGAGGTGTTGCCTAAATTGTCAGCGTTGACTACTTCTGAGTTTTTACCCAAACCATCGTTGTCGCCGCTACCCATGAGGGCTACCTTCCATGGGGTACTGTGTGCCATAGCTCAGTTGGTTGGAGCGCCAAACCCTGATGGGTTGTGGAAAGGTTTACAGAACCCTAACCAGAGCTCTTGATACCATGAAGAAAGTAAAAGACAAAATACTTTCATATTTTATTACTACAGCCCTAAGCTGTTTATATAGAAAAAGAAATAACAATAATAACACTAAGTAATAGTGACAGAATAAAAATAATAATATAAAATAAAAGAGAATAAAATCTAATTTCTATTTTATTCTTCAACTGGTTTCTCCAAATAGTGACGAGTCTGTAATGTTGTGGCACTATCGATTAGGTCACCCAAATTTCAGGTACTTAGAGAAATTGTTTCCCTCGTTATTCAGAAAAAACTTAATGAACTTTCAATGTAAAGTATGCCAGTTACCCAAGCATACCCGAAACACATACTCACCTAAATCATATAAACTCTTTCAACCCTTCTCCTTAATTCACAGTGATGTATGGGGACAATCTCGGATTACCAACATTCCTGGAGCTAAATGGTTTGTTACATTCATTGATGATCATACAACAGTCACATGGATATTTCTCATGAAAGAGAAATCAAAAGTTGGAAAATTATTTAAGTTTTTCCACACCATGGTGCGAACACAATCCCAAACAAAAATTAAGGTGCTCATAACCGACAATGGTCGTGAATATTTTAGTTCAGCACAAGAGTCCTATTGGAAGTAACCGACAATGGTCGTGAATATTTTAGAAAGGAAAAATAGGCATCTATTGGAAGTAACAAGATCTCTCATGCTAGCCACAAATGTACCAAAACATTTGTGGGGAGAAGCTGTCCTTTCAGCCACCTATCTCTTAAATAGGATGCCTTCTCGCATCCTCAATTTTGACACACCCTATTCCACTCTCCAAACTATTTGTCCAACCAATAGAGTTCTCACCTCAATCCCATTTAAAATCTTTGGATGTTCAGTCTTTGTTCACAACCTAAACCCTCCCCGTAGCAAACTTGACCCAAAATCTATCAAATATATTTTTCTTGGCTACTCACCTCACCAAAAAGGATATAGGTGTTATTCCCCAACAACCAGAAAATTTTACCACACTATGGATGTGACCTTCTTTGAGAATTAACCGTATTACTCCAAAGTTGGAATTCAGAAGGAGAATACCATAATCTCAAAAGAAACAACATATTTCCAATTTTTGGGTTTTGAGACGGTCGAACAGACTGCAGCAGTAGAAACAGAAAATCATGCACCTACAGAATTAGCCGAATCAGTAAAATCTACAACAATAGCACCAATAAATTCTACACCAGCAGAACAAGAAATTTCCATACCAACAGAACCAGAAATTTCCACACCAGCAGAACCAGTCCCTGAAACTGCACCCGTAGAAATTTTTGCACAAGAAGCTGACTGAAAAGTTTACACTAGGAGGAGGAAAAGCAAACAGGTAGTAGAATCAAACGCAGCTCTAGTGCAAAGCCATGAATTCAACCAGGCTCTAGAAAATGAAATATCATCAGGTAATACTATTCCCAACTCAGAAAATGTCAATATGAGTTTAACTGATAGTGATATTCCTATTGCAATAAGAAAAGGGACGAGAACTTGTACTCAACACCCCGTTGAAAGATATGTGTCATATGGGAAATTATCACAAGGATACAAGGCATTTGTAGCAGCACTTGACAGCACCTATATTTCAAGGAATATTCAAGAAGCCCTCCAACAACCTGAGTGGGCAGCAGCTGTAACGGAAGAATTTCATGCGTTGATTAAAAATAACACTTGGGAAATTACTGCTCTACCAGAGGGAAAGAAGCAGGTTGGCTGTAAATGGATATTCTCTATCAAATACAATGCAGATGGGAGCATAAATCGGTACAAGGCGTGATTAATGGCAAAGGGATTCACCCAATCATATGGCATAGACTATGAAGAGACATTTGCTCCAGTGGCCAAACTTAACTCAGTATGAGTCATATTATCTTTGGCTGCAAACTTGGAGTGGCCACTACATCAGCTAGACATTAAAAATGCATTCCTAAATGGTGAGTTAGAAGAGGAAGTATACATGCAAATTCCCCCAGGACTTGAATCATCCAGCACATTGAACAAGGTGTGCAAGCTTCGAAAATTTATGGCCTCAAGCAATCACCTAGAGCATGGTTTGATAGATTAACTAGAGTTGTCAAAGATGATGGATTCATACAATCTGATCACACTATGTTTGTCAAACACTCATTGGAAGGAAAGGTAACTTTATTCATTGTGTATGTTGATGATATCATTATCACAGGAGATGATCATAATCAAATCAAACACTTGAAAGAACTTTTGGCTAGGGAGTTTGAAGTCAAAGACTTGGGACAACTTAAGTATTTCTTAGGGATGGAAGTAGCTCGAACAAAAAGGGGAATATATGTCTCTCAAAGGAAATACACCCTAGACTTACTCCAAGAAACTGGAATGCTCGGGTGTAAGGCTGCCAATACCCCTATGGAATCAGTAAGCAGAAGCATCGCCAAAAAAGGTCCACTAGCTAACGAAGAGAGGTATCAAAGTCTAGTTGAGAATTGATCTACCTAACTCATACTCGGCCTGATATTGGATTTTCCATAAGCATGGCAAGTCGCTACATGACAAGTCCTACCGAAGCTCACATGAAAGTTGTGAACAGAATCTTGCAGTACCTTAAAGGTACCCCAGGTAGAGGTCTTCATTTCAAGAAAAATACAAATAGGGGTATCGAAGTATACACTAACTCAGATTGGGTTGGATGTACATCAAACAGAAAGTCAACTACTGGTTATTGCTCATTCGTGTGGGGAAACATGGTCACTTGGAGAAGCAAGAAACAACCCGTGGTAGCTAGAAGCAGTGCAGAAGCTGAATTCAGAGCCATGGCACAAGGCATTTGTGAAGGAATATGGCTAAAGAAAATACTAGATGAAATCAGAATTGAAACCAATTACACCATGAGAATCTTGTGACAACAAAGCTGCCATCAGCATTGCAAAGAACATGATAGAACAAAACATGTGGAAATTGACCGACATTTTATAAAGGAGAAGATTGACTATGGTATTATAAGAATTGATCATGTACCATCGTGCAACCAAACATCTGACATCCTGACTAAAGCTCTTCCAAGAAATACATATGAGAATATCAGATCCAATCTGGGCATGATAGACATCTACCACCCAGATTGAGGGGGAGTGTTGATTATGAGATCAGAATCATATTCTGATGTACAATTATTAGTATGTCTTAATTAGGATTTCTGTTTTAATTTTATTTCTTATTTAGTGACAGCATTTATATGGAAAATCAGTTTCCTGATTTTCAGCTCTATTTGATTGTACATAATTAATTTCCTATCCTATTTATATCTCCTCATGTAATCAGTTTTTTAGCATCAAATGAATAAACAATAGTTTTTCCGCGCAAATGAATAAAAGATTTGTAAAGGCTGTCTAATGTCCTCAACCTCAAGACCAGACAATATCAATAATTTTTTTGACATATATATGGGACAAGAAATTCCTAGGTCCAGCTTACATAACAGTCCACCATATTGAACACCGCCACAAACAAAATGGATGTTATTGAAACTGTCATTAAGGTAAGAACCAAATGGGAAAGCTTGCAATAAAATAATAGAAACCTCAATATTATTTTTGTTGATAAATCAAAACTTCAATTGATGGATGATGTCCATGCACAAAAATGAGAACCAGTATATTCTGAACACATTACACGCATATATACAAGAAATTGAGTTTAGCTTACATCAGTTAATATTAATTCTGTAAGTCGCAACTGATCTGTAATGCCACTCTCGACCACGGTCTGTGAACACACACAAAAAGATGAAGACGATGATGATGAGTTGCATTTAAGTTGTATACATAAATGCAAGCTTTCAAAAACAACAAAGAATGGTCAGAACTAGAGAACAAAGTCATAAAATTCAAACTCATGTGCTGGAATTGACATAATATTCTACCAAGAAAGTCCACATACTTCAAATAAGAACCATGTCTATTCTATACCGTTATCAAGCACACACTCAAGCCAGACACATTAAATAGTTCTACTGGTATTTTACAAATCTATAAAATATTTAGCTTCTCTTCTTGAAAAAATGTGCTTTTATATTAACTTCATACTAGTTTTATGTCTCGTATTATGGTTGTATCATGACCTATAATTTTTAAAATTTGTCCCATCCTCATTCCCATGACCTAACTAACTGTTACTTCTAGTACTTGACCACGAGTCTTGTGAAACTGTTCTCTCATCGGAAGGTAAGAGGCAATATCTCAAAAGCAACACCAACATAATATATGTGTGTAACAAAATCGTTGAAGAATCAACACAAAATGTGTTTTGCAACAAACCCCATTGTTAACTCATATTTGAATTGGTAAATGATAAGTCTGCATGAGTAATACATGTTCGCATTCCAACTAAATCATTATATACCAAAGAGGACTTGATAATTATTGAAGAATTCAGATACAACGTTATAATTGAAGTCTAATATTGTCCTGTATGTGAAGATCTACTGAATTCAAATCTTCAAACTCTTAACTTATAGAGCTGCTTATGATCTCAAAGTTGGTTTATTCATCTCATTGTATAGCTAATGATGTTGTACATCAGATTTTTGTGTTGAGAATTCAGCAAGAAAAATGCTAGGGTGGGTTGAGGGGTTAAAATTTTCATTTGTAGAACTGATAAGAAACATCAAAGTGCAAAAATAATATTTAGCAAATATAATGCTAGAGAAGATTTGTTTAAGATTTTTTAACTGAACAGAGTTCAGGACTATATTTATTATGCTGCATAAAACTCGTGATAATTGCACAGCGAAATTGTTTGATGTAAATCACAAGCTCGGATTGATGCAGTGCAATTAAATAAACTAAAGTGTTACACATTAAAGTAATAAAAACAAGTACTTCTAAACTTCACTCGGAATTGTGGCTTGGAAGATTAAAAACAAAAAGTTGTAGCCACAGTTGATCTGCATAAAATTAGATTCCAAATAAAAAGATAAAATCAAAACTAAAAAAATAAATGAAAAAACATATGCGGAAATTGCAGATCAATAAATAAATAAAGTGGAAACAAAATAAATGAGAGGATTTAAGCATATTCCGAAACCTTAAGAATCAAAGGAAGTGTTGATAACTCAACAGCAGGCAACTCCCTTAACTCGCTTTTTAAACTATGAAATGCCTCACCTGAGATATACAGAAAAAACAGTAAGATCGGTAATGGGATGACTAGTACTAGAAGACAAACAATAAGACCATAAGGAAGCAAACATGATTCAGCAAGAAAAACAGAAATCAGTAAGCTCATAAAGAAGCCAACGATGTAATTCAACATATAAAACCAAAAAAATTGTCAAAAATAACTCGGGCAACATGGCTGAGTTTGCTAATGGGTACTATAAATAAAGGCAAGGTTATAGAACTCAGATCAGTCATTGACTTAGTCAAGGTATTGGATCAATAGATCATTGATTGAACCAATTATAAATGGAAACATCATTTATAACCATTAACTATATAAGTAAAAAATATTCAGTTAACGAGATTATTAATCAGTGACTGAATTTTGTAATTTCATACATCCAATATTAGATATGATGCTGTTCAAGTTATGGGTTTTACAAAAGGAGAGAAGAGAAGTGATAAGAACTTGAATATTATTGATAATAACTTCATAATAGTATGATACAAGAGACTAACAGGGATACAAAACTCCTATAAGCTGTTGGAAAAAAGCTGTTTTTCATAATCTATCCTAGAGAGCTTATGGAAATGAATTGTGTTAGAATATAAAATAATATCTTGATATTATCTTAGAATATCTTTGTTTATCTTTTAGGATTAGATTTCAATCTTATCATATCAAGTCTTATAAATAGGGATAGAATATTTGTAGTTATCTTATTGCTTTTAAACTTATATAAAGAATCTCCGATGTGTAGTTTAAACACACGGTTTTACTATATTCCATTTCTATTTCCCTCTCATTCAACGTGGTATCTATAGTCAAGTTTGGTCCTCCTTGATCTATCTCCCCACTATTCCACCGTCAAGCTCCCAAAAGTTTGGCAATTTGTCCGAGATGCCCTGACCCCGTCTTCATTCCAGATGTACTGGCATCAACTTTGTTCCCATATGCTCTAGCCTTAACTTTCACCGTAGATGCATTGGCCTTGTCTGTGTCACATAAGCAATTCTAATGCTTATGTTGAACTTAAATATTTTGGATCTCCGGTATTCACCAGTTCTGCTGCGTGATTGTTGGCTGGTTCAAGCTGATTTTTACGATTTGAGGTCCTCTCTATTTCTTAAAAAAAAAACGGAGGTCTCGATTACTATGATTTTGATGTATTTATTATATCCAATTAATGTGACATTTTATGAATGTGTTATTATATCACCTATATACCCAAAAAACATTGTAATGGTCATCTCCATTTCTTTTGAGAAATAGAGAGGATCCTTACCTGATTTTTACAGATATGCTCTTAGAGCACTAATTAAAGAATAAAAAAGAAAAAATATATGTATCGAAAAGTACAGCATTTAATACCAGGAACTCCCAGGTTTATGACTTATGTCATATCATAGGTATTATACAAAATGAGAGAAGAGATGATCTAATCCAACTACTCTAGTCCAACAAGGAATTATTTATGCAGCACCATTAATTATTCAAGTTAACATTTAACAGTCAGTAAAGCAGACAGTAAAGGTATATATCAGCTCGGTGGTTGGGATGAGAGAGTTAGAGTCCTTTTGGTTGAAGTGGGGAGAGACTATTTTAAATTTTAAATTGTTTGGTTTAATTTGTTGGAGGCAAGGGGAAGAGGAAATAAACTTTATTTTATGGGTGTAGCAGAAGCAAATAACCAGCTCCCAATAATTAATTTTCCCCGACAATAAAGTTAACATTGAAATAATAAAACAATATGATAGCATAGACAACACAGGCAAAAATCTTCAAGACAGAGAAAGGAATGATATTCAAATTTTGCATCACTAACCATTTAAAGTATTGAATTGCATATTCCTTTGCACATTGCAAATATGGTCCCTAAATAAAACAAGCATAGGAATTACAATCAATTCAACATCAGAAGGTAGAAAAACTCAAAGGAAGGTTAGGACAATTAAAATTTAGAAAGCCATTAGCTACCATATGTAAGAGCATCCGCTAGGTTCTTGAAAGCTGAGCGCCACTTCGGTGGCATATTCTGGATCTCTCCATGAAACAATTGAGTCTAAAGGATAAAAAGATATCTTCCATGAAACCAGTATGTAAAATGAATCCTCAAATATTTTAAAGCACGAACAGATGAACATTATTTTAATGACTATAAGTCATTAATGAGCAACAGAAAGAATGATAGCTACCAATTACCTTCTTGTTTTCTGTAAATGTCATCAGAACAGATGCGATGCAAAAGTATAGTCTCGTTGTCTTCTTCATCGTAAACTAATAAACCCAGCTCCTCTGACCGCTGCATTTTGAGATGTCATGATATTTCATTCATTCTACATGCAGGAAGCTTAACATTTATCCAATAAAACAATGAAAACCACCTTCAAACTATGTGATAAAATATAATAACAACACCAACCAACCGCCTATTTCTTTTGGGTAATACAATCATGCAGAGAAGTAGAAAGATGTATGTCATCAGACATTAGGGAAAATCAGTACCCATCAGTATCAGAAATCCTTACGGAGATTACATCCTATAATGTACTATTAATATAATATTAAAAATGCAACGGTTAAAGCCTCTGAGCGTGAATAAGCAGACATTAAGGTGAAGTTGGGCACGAACTGCCCCTGGACAGGTGCACACATACATATAATATCCATTATATATAATCAAAACTGTATTAACCTCCAAATAATCAACGGTGACGTGCCCAGTACCCTGGTCATCCCATTTTCCATCATCATTGAGACGGTAGACCTTGACACGCTGAAATTCAAAAAGGAAAAAAGACTAAGTAAAAGTCTCAACAAATGAAGACATCAATAGAAAAAAGTGTGGTGGAAAACACATTCCCATGTTATATCCATAAATTGTATTGCAATAACAAAGAAATATAACATATTGAACAAACTCAGACAGCTCAACTGCTGACTGTTGTGACTATCGTAATTCCAATGGCTGAATCACTGAATTCCAGCGTATAATGACATTATTCCATCTTTAGTTTCCTATTCCTTTTTCATTCATGTATTTTAGAGGAAGCAAACAAGACCAAAACAGTTCTAGTTCACCACATGAAATGAGAATGTCGCCACTTCACAATTTCTCTTCCATTATCCATAATATGAGTAAAATCAGAAGAATACAAGGGTGGGAAAGAAATACAAATGCACAACACTGAAACTAAATTTTCTTTCCATGGTGATAGAGATGGTAGGGAGCTAAAGTATGCAACAATGCTTATCTCTCAAATGTAGGCCAAGGTGCAAAAAATCATTTTATGTTGATGAAACGTAAGGATGAGATTATTACTGATTTACTAGGGTCCATTTAGCAGTTTTTGGAGGTGTCGGGCTGGAGGAATTCCATGCTTATGAGTGGGTGGGGGGTAAGTTGAAAGAGATAAAAGTGAGTGATGACTGGGGGACCCACTTAAGAACCCCAATCGACGGTGCTGGGTTGGAGATGCTCTAATGAGTTGATTAAATATAGGGTAGTCCAATAACTGAAGGGACATGAAGAACAAGAAAAACCATTAATAATGGCTTAGTTTTAAACAGCCTTTCTAAAGAATTTGTTATGGCATACGAAATGACTAGGCTAGATCCATGTAATTGACAACATCTAGTCAAAAAAGGCCTCTATTGTTGCAATTGCATGGGTTAGGTGGTAGTATTGGAGAACGGGACTAATGAAACAAATTTCTATTAGTACTCTTCAACATCGGAAATTAGACAGCCAACATACCAGCGACCTAGTCGAAATTAAATTAGACAGCTAAAATAATTGATAGACATGGAAAAGTATCACATCCCAAAAACTCTATTCATAAGCTCTATGTTCCAGAGAATTCACTTCTGTCCAACTTACATATTTGTGCCAATAATGGGCCTCCAATATTAAAACGCTCCACAACCTTAGCTTTCTAGCAGCCACAAGGTGCAATGTGCTATGGTGCTGCTACATCACACAATTAATAACTAGATCAAACAAATCTAAGCTTATCCAAAGTTATCCAACCATCTCGACATATTCAGTTCCACGATACTAGACTCTTGTCTCATAGACATAAATAACCGTAGAGGCAACAGCTAAATGCTCCCCTTTCAGTTCAATTTTAGAAGGTTTTAATTTTTACTTCCATTGTATAACTCCTTGACATTATCAATTAGATTCTGCTATCAAGTTCCAAATTAAATAATAAATAGGATATTAAATTTTATAATTATTTAAAGAAAGTATTTGTGTTGACCACATTTAATGGTAGTACTTAATACTTTTGTTTCCTTAACCAATGCTTCAAAGGCACTCTTTAGCAAATCTCAAAATCAATTTTTTTCCTACAATATTGACAATGAGATTTGAACCAATGACATCATGCAAACTACTGAAACTTTTTCGCCACTAGCTCAATTCTTGTTTGATCATGTTAATTTACTATTATGCATTTCTGCATCATTAAAATATTTTGACTATCAAAACACAGTCTAGGAAATCCTACTCAGTTGGTAATTAAGGAACACGGAAAGAGTTGTAACTAAAAGTTCCAAAGTTCAAACACCAAAAACTAACTAACTACTAACTTGCAACTATCGGCGAACATTTGCCTGTCAAAAACAATATTCTTTTAATGATGTGCAAACATATGATTTGAAGTTAATTGAAGATTACAATTTTAACACTCCCTAAATAAAATGCTAGCCAACTAAAGAACCAAGTGATAGCTAGGAAAAATCTGTATTCAATTGAATTTACAAACAGTAACTAACTAACAATTATTTATTCCAAATTCCTCCAGCTCCATCACCGACTCAACAAATAAATCAAATCGAAGCTCGAACTATAACCACATCGAATAAATAAAATAAAAAACGCATTAACTAGAATTAATGATAAAGCCGAAAAAAATTCAATTACATAATAAGCAAACTTGCCTGCAACGAATTAACGTTGGCCTGCGATTTGTCGGGCGCGCCCATGATAGCAACTAAAAATTTAAAAGCAAAAAAGCAAATATGAGATACTGAATCTTCGAAGTTGGAGTTCAATTTAGGGTTTTAAGAACAGGTAGAAGGAGGGAAGGAATCAAGCTTTGGGGGATGAACTCGAAACCCTAACCGCCATTGATGTAGAGCAGGGCGAGAATATCCCCGAGCTTGGATTAAGCAAAAAGAAGTAGAAACAGAAATAGAAATGAAATGAAATTGAATTGAATTGAATTGAATTACGCGGGTATGGAATGGCGGAAAAACCAGTGGATTATAGCTCAAACTACGAATGCGCCATTGGATTCAGTGTGTTGCCCGCGCTTATCCATCCTTGTCTGGGTGCGCAAACACGCGTGTCCTAGTTACTTCTTAGCTGGTGAAAAAAATATATAAAATACGAGTAAAAAGTTTTATCCCCACAAAAACGAAATTGTCTACTTTTTGTATGTCTTACTTTTAAAAATAGACAATTTAAATATACTCTCTCAAAAGTACGTAAAAATTTAAAAATTAATATATTTGATTAAATTAAATTATTTTAATTATTTTTTGAATTTTAATTTAGTTTAATGAAAACCCATATATAATTTTTTATTTATTTTCTTATAAATTTTAAAATATTTTCTTAATGTTATGTACTCAATGTTTTAAAATTTTAAAAATGATATTTATTACATATATATAATGATTTTATTCTAATTTTATTGGAGATGGAGACCCATGTAACATGGTACATTTTTTAAAAGAAAAATCTAAAATATATTAATACATTTAATTTTTTTTTCTTTTGGTATACTTAATTTAACACAATCAATTATAAGCACAACATATATTAAAAATACATAATGTCTCAGAGAATAAGATCCTTCATTGCATACAAACTTCAAAAATATATATATGATCACCCAAAACACATTAAGCAAACAACATTTATGATCAAAAATAAATTTTTTAAAAACTATCAAAACACTATAAATCTTAAACAACTCGTCGAGTTAATCTCTCGTTTACTTAACTCAACAAAAAATCATTTATCCTATTTTCTCATCCATCACTTTGACAAGAGTTTGATTCGTCCAATGAGATAATTCAAATCAAAATTGTGTTGCTTTAAATTAATAAACTTTTATATATGGATACTCAAACAATGGTAAATCTATCACAATGAATCTTTCTATCCAGCAACAAATAAGAGAAAAATAAAACATATTGTATATTCTACTTAGATAACACCATAGAAACCTAAAATCACACAAAAAGTTATACACTTAACAAGACCTTCTTATTCAAGTGATATCAACATAATGGTAAAAGATAATACCAAAGATAATACTATATATCATTGTTGACATCTTATAAATATGTTTGCTTGTATACATATCATTTCGATCATTTCTACAAAGCCATCTATTATCAAAATTGTCCGACATAGAAATTGTTTTTGACTTCATACATTGACTCAAATGTCATGGCCCAAAGTAGTCAACTAGGGTTCCTGAATGCAACGGCCAGGCCTAACTGCAATGTCTCGAAGGCAACAATTCCAAAGAATTGTTGATTTTCCTTCGATGCTTTTGTCACTCTCCGCTTGAGACTTCTTTATATACAAATAGTGCCTCCAACATCGGTAAATATGCACTAATCATATCAATAATACATCTCACTCTACTCAAAGTATTTGGAGGTACCATCTCAATATACACTCACTCAACCTTAGTTTGTCCGTTCTCCTATTCGTACCAACCATAAATTCAAAATTTTATCCAAACAAAAAATACACTATAAAAATAAATATTTTTCGATTGAATTAAATATGAAACAGTCCATTGATCCTTTTAAAAGGGAGTGTTTCCTCCATCGCCTGTCACTCTGTACAAATTGGCAGCAAACCAAGTACATTGTACTTTCTCTTCCTCATTAAATAATAATAATAATCCATTTTAACGGAATAAGAAAAGGGTGTTTAAGAACATGCCAGTTCTGGTTTGATAACTGTGACGAAGCTTAGCCATCGATAAAAACAGAAAGTAGTTTATCCCTACAAAATGCTATCACCGATCTCTCTCTCTTCCTCCCCCACCACCATTTCCGGACCGCATCACTCTTTCCTCCTTAACACTGCTACTGCTACTGCCACTGCCACTGCCACACCTCTCCATCTACGACTCTGTGGTCTGAGATACGAAACCTTCGCATTCACTTCACTCCGCCACCGCACACCGCACACTCATCCCTCCAGCCGGACACACTTCAAGGCAATATCCGCCGCACTCTCAAACAACGGCACATCTCCCAAATCCTTCGATTACGATCTGATCATTATTGGCGCCGGCGTCGGAGGCCACGGTGCCGCGCTTCACGCCGTCGAGAAGGTACGTTAATTGCTTCTGCTTAGTTGAAATTCAGCTCGGTATATGTAATTTAGTTTAGATAATAATCATGAAAATGAAAACTGATTTAATTGACGAGGAAATATTGTATTGCTGAAATTTTATATTTTTCAGAGCAAATTGAAATGAGCGAGTGACTTATAGGGTTTGAAAACAGCAATTGTTGAAGGAGATGTGGTGGGAGGGACATGCGTGAACAGAGGTTGTGTTCCTTCTAAAGCTCTTTTGGCCGTAAGTGGTCGTATGCGAGAGCTGAGGAATCATCATCACTTGAAATCGCTCGGCTTACAGGTATAAAACGTACTGCATCAGGCTTCATTCATAGACGGGCACTGATTTTTCCTTCTCTATGTTTTTCTGTTGTGCTAAGTTGTACACATATTTAAGGTAGGTTTAAATGACTTATTTGAGTTTATGTACTAAGTGATATAAACATTTGTGTCACTGCTTGAGCGAATTTATAGAAACAACTTATGACATGTCCATAAGTTGTTTTCACTTTATTTTCACAAGTTTTCAGGGATAATTTAGGAAAATGGCTTATAGAGCTTATATAAAAATAATTTGATTTAATATCTTTTGTTAAGCACTTATTTATATATATGATAAGCACTTCTATAGGCTCTTAATTAAACTGGTTATCCAAACAAAACCTTTATGGTGTCTCCCTAATTATTTTTTCCTTTAGTTTTTTACTTTTTTTTTTATCAAAATTCGCTAAGCAACAACCTGGAAGTTACGGATGAAGAAATAACTGCACGCAAAGTGGAATGTGGAAAGGTAAAAACGAAAGATAGTTGTGTTGGCAAGGAGAACTCGTACATACAAAAGTCCGACTAAAATGGGGAGTTATGGTATAGATGTCGAAATGTGCTTAGGATTTTACTTCATGGTTGAAAAATGTTTAAATTGGTTAAATTATTTGTTGGGTTTTGTTATGTTAGGTTTCTAATGCTGGGTATGACAGACAAGCAGTTGCTGACCATGCTAATAATCTTGCTTCTAAAATTCGTGGTAACTTGACCAACTCGTTGAAAGCACTTGGAGTGGATATTCTATCTGGTTTTGGAACTATTTTGGTGAGTCACTTATTGTTCTCTGTGGAGTTGGTGGTTATTAGAGATTCATGCTTATGCTGTTGTGACTGTCTTCAGAAATTGAAT
Organism: Cicer bijugum; assembly: GCA_037974875.1. NCBI lineage: Eukaryota > Viridiplantae > Streptophyta > Magnoliopsida > Fabales > Fabaceae > Cicer > Cicer bijugum. The sequence continues at coordinate 1,263,551 of JBBPBT010000659.1, read as the reverse complement.
CGTCTGTTTGTTAGCCAAGGCTTTAATATAATCACCACAGTGCAAATGGAGATTTTATCATTATATGTTTACTGCATACCTTATTTGTGAATCTTTGCAGGGTCCTCAAAAGGTGAAAGTTGGCTCTTCCAACAATGTAGTAACTGCAAAAGACATCATCATTGCCACTGGTTCTGTTCCTTTTGTTCCTAAGGGAATTGAAGTTGATGGTACACCGTACACTATGCATTTCTTTTTGTTTCTCTCAATGGCACTATTACTACTTTTGTCTCCGCCTCTAGCTTTTATTCAATGACATGACTTAGCTATAGGCATGTATTCTCTCGACATGCACCGGCAAGCTTCAAGTGGCTTCACATAGAATGCTATTAATTATAAAAGCAGTCAGAACGCAATGGACAAAAAGAAGGGATCAATTTAGAATTGGAAAATTTTCTAATAGATAGAAGACTCCAAGGAGATATTTTTTCAGTAGTCTGTTGATACTGCTTCTCTTGTTTTCCGTTCCTGTTTCTTTTTGTAAGATTTATTCTGTATATCACTACTGCAATTCAAATTCGCCTAGTAATTACCTTCAGGGAAGACTGTGATCACTAGTGACCATGCACTCAAATTGGAGACAGTTCCTGATTGGATAGCAATTGTTGGAAGTGGTTATATTGGCCTTGAATTCAGTGATGTATATACAGCACTTGGAAGTGAGGTAGCACTTTTCCACTATAACTATCCTGCTTATCTATAATATTTTGCTCATAAGAAGGATTGCTAATAGTTTACTGCTTAAAACTTTTATTTTGCTCATACATTTCTTTCTACATTCAGTTTTTTTATTAACTCAAGAGAATAAAATAAAATAACTCGATATTATGTTATTGTTTGTAAAACTTAAAAGCTCTATATGCAGAAGGGATATAGTGGGTAATAAAGGTGTTTTTCAGGTTACTTTTGTTGAAGCTTTAGATCAGCTTATGCCTGGATTTGATCCTGAAATTAGCAAGTTGGCTCAGAGGGTTCTCATAAATCCCAGGAATATTGACTACCATACTGGCGTTTTTGCATCCAAGGTAACTAAGTCTAGTAACTTCTCCACTAAATTTCTGTTGGGTTTCTATTTTGAATTGTTGCATCACGTATGCTTTCTGTATAGATCACTCCTGCAAGAGATGGAAAACCTGTAATGCTAGAGCTCATTGATGCAAAAACCAAGGAACAAAAGGACACTTTAGAGGTACCTTGATTTTCTCTTGAAATCTTAGTTAATCCATTTGTTTTTAACTATAAATTTATGCTATAGAAAGTTAGACACTAAGTGGATAAAGTTGATTGGAGAACATGTGAGCAGGGAACATCTAATACAGAATAATATATTTTTACAATTAGTAATTATCTTTAGTCATATGCTTGCTAGTACACCCTTACTACAGCATGCTCTCATGGTATGAGAACTTGTAATGACCTCATCACATTTCCAAGATCCAGATTTGGTTAATTTACTCACCATCTATTTGCATGGGGAGAATACAAGTTCATGCAGACAATTCTATGAATGATGCAGAACTGTATTATGCATCCTCTCATTTACCCTTCCTTTCCATCCTTTCATGAATTTATAAGTATACGTTGCTTTATATGCTAATGGCTTATGTATGGCTGAAATCCTTGAACACTTGTAATGTAAATAATTAATAATAGGATTTTAAATGCTGAATCATTGCAACTATCTGTAAATCTAAATTATAGACAACTTCAACATTGTACGTGCTATTTAATAGTCGGATATTTAGAATCTATTTTTTCTTCTACTCTGCAGGTGGATGCTGCATTAATAGCAACTGGAAGGACTCCATTCACACAAGGTCTTGGATTGGAGAATGTATGCCTCTCTAATACAAATGTCTTCAGTGCAAAAAGCTTTCTCTGAAGGAAATGATTGGATATTATTTTTACATATACCTGCAGATTGATGTTGCAACACAGCGTGGGTTTGTTCCTGTGGATGAGCGCATGAAAGTAATTGATGCAAATGGAAACCTGGTTTGTGTTTCTGCAATTCTGATGCACACGTTATTTTTTCCTGGCGACCTATTATTGTTATTGATTTAGGATATGGAACGATAGGTCCCTCATTTATATTGTATTGGCGATGCAAATGGCAAGATGATGCTTGCTCATGCTGCCAGCGCGCAAGGAATTTCAGGTGAAAGGCAACTATGTAATTTAGCTGCAAATGCTCAAGTGATGTTTCCTGTTCACTGATTGAAAAGATTATTGGACAGTGGTTGAACAAGTCACTGGAGAAGATCATGTGCTCAATCATTTAAGCATACCAGCTGCTTGTTTCACTCATCCTGAAATCAGCATGGTTGGATTGACAGAGGTATGGATATACTTTTTATTTTGGTTGATGTTTCTCCATCCACTTGCTACTTGTTCACTCTTTCTTACATGGTGGTTAACTCTCTGTGCTTCTATTATTTTGCTCTGTCCCCTCATATCCTCCGATATTATTTATACAATAAAATTACTGCTAGTTGTCCATCACTTATGAACTCGGTCATTATGATCAAATATGTTGTTTGCAGCCTCAAGCAAAGGAGAAAGGTGAAAAGGAGGGGTTTGATGTAAGTGTTGCTAAGACAAGTTTTAAAGCTAACACAAAAGCCTTAGCAGAGAACGAAGGAGAGGGTCTTGCCAAGGTAATCTTTCTGTATTTTTCTCTTAACAAGTGATTGATTGGGATAATTTGTAAAAAGTGATGTTAAGAGAATTGTTTTTGTTTTTTTATACATGCTTGGGTGTTGTAAAATATGATAGTTTTAAAGTGCAACTAAAGATATATTTTTTTGGAAGTTTTCTAGCAAGAAAATCATTCTTCTTTAATAATCACCTCTACAACCTTCAAAATTGTGTGGGTTTATTTTGTAAAACCACCCAAACATGGACTACCTGTAAATGACCAAACATGATTGTAGACTCTAAAATCTCAACAACCAGTGGTCTCTTTGTGACCAAATACCTAACTGTTGTAATGACGAGTTATCTTCTATGGAGTTACTTTGGTGATATCAAATGTCTTTGGTTGAGAGCAGGGAGGGTGGATTTTTACTTTCTTCTAACCAGCTTCATCATTTTCTAACTTTCACCATGATGTTTTCATGCAGTTGATATACAGACCTGACAATGGAGAGATACTAGGAGTTCATATTTTTGGGTTGCATGCTGCAGATCTCATCCACGAGGCTTCCAATGCAATAGCATTAGGGACACGTATTCAGGTAAAAAAAAATTCCGAGGCTGTCATTTGTTTGAGCCTGGCTTTTAATTATTAATTATTAATTAACTGTTGCATGTGCTGCATTTTATGCATAAAAGGTTCTCTGTCCATGTGTGTTGATAAATTTACTTGTTAGAATTTTTCAATTCCTGTCTATTTGGTAACTTTGAATATTTATGCATTACAATGCAGGATATTAAATTTGCAGTTCATGCACATCCAACTTTGTCTGAGGTGCTTGATGAGCTATTTAAATCAGCAAAGGTGAACTATCTAGAATTTACTTCTTATTTTCAGTTGTATCAGTAGACGCACAATTTGTTATGCTTGCTCCCTTCTCGATCACCAAGACAGGTTAAACACAAGCTTCTGACCCAATAAGCGAACCGGTTGTAGTCTAATCTTCTTGCTTACATGCAATTTGCTTGTACAAGTTTCAAGATATTTCACATCTTCAGAGGTGTAATACATCAGTGCATCTAGAATCCTTAAAGAAGGGAACAGTTTGAACTTTGAAGGAGCCCTGTCAATGATTTGATAATATGGATTGGCACGAGTTATTATTTTTGCAGCATATTGTTATTGTCCATCATAGTCGCTCATATTCCTTCCTAATTGTTTCCCTCTAGTTATGTCTAAGATGCTTCTAGTGGAGAGGCATTTTGTAGTGGACTATTTTTCAGAGTGCACGAGTTTGAATCCAATATGTTGAGTACAAATAGTTGTTACAACCAAGATGTTGGGTACAGATTATTTTTCAGAGTGCATGAGTTCTTCCACTAGATGGAGCTTGAAATTGCTTTTTGATGATATATTTATTCTGTTTCCATGATGTTATTGCCATATTGAGATTGGTCTTTCCAATAAGGTGTTATCTTGAGCTTATCTATTAAGGATTCAAGAAAAGCATTTGTATGAGTGATTGAAATAATTTATACTAATATGTTCATAAATTGTTTTTAATATTTTTATAAGCTCTTCAATACATCTTATAAAAATAGCTTTTGGTTTATACAAAACAATTTATCTACATTTTTTTATTTAATTTTAAAAATAATTTATGCATAAACACTACATGAAAATACTATGCATGGCAACGGAGCGGGGCGGGATGGATTTCGTCTTCTCCACACCCGCACCCGAATAATAAAATTAAAAATATTTTATATAGAGATAAAATTATAATTTTTAATATTTTAATAAAATATTAAATATATCAAATAAGTATTTGTATACAAAATTAAAAAATTACAATAATAATACTTGCGGGGCGGGTTCGAGTGCGTGGTGGATATCATCACCTCCAAACCCGCCCCGCCTTTGAATTTTAATGTCAGAGAAAATATGCACCCGCATCCAACTAAAACGGATTTTTTCCGCCAAAATCAAGTAGATTTGGGTGGATACCCACGTGTGCGGATTTTATTGTCATCCCTATCCAAAAAACGCACATTATCACTTCGTAGAAAAGCGAGTAAATGATTTCCAAATAGAAGCATGCTTCTTGGCTTGCATATGATGATCTCAGGAAAGGGATCTGGTTAGTAGTTTTTTTTCTCTCTCTCGAACCATAATAAATACATTTTAGAGGCTCACAATACTTTTAAAATATGCACAGTTGGTGGTTTTTATTTTTTTAAATAACCAAATTTTAATTTTTTTTATATCAATCATTTTTTTTATTGTTAGAATTCACCATTCGTAAAAGTTACTTTGTTAATAAAATTTAAATTTACGATAGTTACTTTGTGTTGAGGGTAATATAGTTACTGGATTAATGATATTATAAAGTCATTCTACTTGAATTTCAAAGTAAAAGAAATTTTATAAAATTAAAATGATTGAGAGAAACATTTTCAAAGTTTGACGAAAAAATTGTCAAACGAACATAATTATACATTGTAGAATATATATTTTAAAATCGATTAATAACATATTAAATTATATATATATATTTTTTTTAAGAAGATTTTTTTTTCAAAAACCACTTATCTATCTTTTTTAAAAAAAAAACTACTTCAACACTAAATTACCATTGTAAATTTAGATTTCTTTTAAGAATTTGTATTTATAAATGACTGACTTCTACTATGGAAAAAAAAGAAAATTAATTGATATATAGTTTTTTAAAAGAATATATTAATAATTTTTTTTAAAATTGGGTTATTTAAAAAAAACCTATCAATGCATTGTAATAAAACAGATGAATGTCGGGGTTGACTTACATGCATTTTAGCCACAATGTTTACTTTTCTGTTCAACCTAATAAACTCAAGCTTAAAGATTCTCACGTAATTACTTTAACAGGACACATAAGCACTTAACAACCCAAACAAAACCGAGAGTACAAGTTTAATATTTTTTTATAAAAAAATAAAGAAATCTTGAATTTCGTGATTTTTATAAAAATTGAAAATATAGATAAAAAAAAAAAAAAGAAAAGAAATAAGGTGTAGTGTAAAGTTTCACAAGAAGATCCACTGCTACTGAAACTTGTGCGCAACCACTGGAACTTTCCTCCGTCGCGAAAGCCACCGTCAAACTTCATCTCCGTCACCAGCTAAGTTCTGTCATTCCTCTCTCTCCAACCTACCATCAGCAGCATCCGCTGCTATGTTTGTTGTCGGTTTCATTTGCAGTAACACTTCTCAAACACTCTCAAACCCCACAAAGATGAAAGCTTTCCCCTCAATTCAACCAAACCACAATTTCTATTTCCCAACATTTTTCTCTTCTACTTCCATAAGGTACTCTTATTTTTTTTCAAACTTCTTCTTTCCACTATTTTCATCCATTAATGTATTTTTTTTCATCCTTCCAAATTTCATTGCACTAGTTCATTACTACATACATGCTGGTCCTTTTAGTTTACACATTTCAATATTAAAACCCTAATAAAGAGAATTGAGGTGAAAATAACTCTACAACGGTTTTATGAACTTGTGGTTATAGAATAGGAGATAAGGGTATATAGGTCTATGTGAACGTGATTAGGCCATGTTTGGATTAAACAACTTAATTAAGTGTTTATAGTATAAATGCTTATCATATAAGTGCTTACGAGATGTTTCGGTAACAAAAATTAAATAGTCTTCATAAATGTTATGAGTTGTTTTCATAAGCTATCATGAAAAGCTTATGGAAATAAGCTGAAAAGTGAAAAGAACTTATGGACTTGTCTTAAGCGTTTTTTTATATGATGGACTTGTCATAAGCTTTTCCATAAGCTCTTCCAACCAGTGTTTCAAGTGATTATGTCAGTTGATAAGCTCAAATAAATCAATCTAAATAGGCCCTTATATGAATAGAATGCAACCGTTATGCCTTTTAATTTTTTATATTTAGGATGATATTATTGAAACTTGGATTTCTTTTCCCTGATATGAAGATTTTGCATCAGGACTCAACTTCCTTTCTCTGCAAGGGTCTTCTTTTGTCAGGCAAAATCTGGTATGCAATTTAGTTTGAAGTTTTGTTTAGATGTTACAATTGACTTAAGGTTAATGTAATGATGTACTATTCTAATGAGCATAGACTTTTCATGGTGCTTTTTACTCAGGCACAAATGGTTCATTAACCGTAAAACTGTTGCCTCCAACCCTATTAGCAGCTGAAAAGGAAGAAGCTAAAGCTGTATTAACCTTGTTTTTGAAGAAACAAGGTTTGAGCAATGCAAATGCAGCTAGAACCATCAACAAATCAGATCCTTTTATTGATCACCTTCTCTCAAAGCTTCACTCGAAACACAAAACTTGGTACCTTTCAGGTTGGTTGCTACAAATTAATCGCTTCTCTTTCATAACTTTTGTTTTACATTGAATCCTTCTAATCACATTTTCATTGACTTAATCAATCAGGGAGAGAGCTTACAACACTTGAGATCAGGGATGCTCTAATTTCTTATCTCGAATCCCTTTTTGAAGAGCATGGAAAAATTCTAGTGGATGTAGTGGAAAACTATCCAAACCCGCCTGTTAAGGATAAATCAGCTGTGCCAATTACCCCTCCTAAGCCTAGTCCAGTGGTAGACTCGAAGAAACCTAAAGCTGTGTCTCGAGTGAGTGAGATAGACCCTGTTGCTGGAAATCTTCGCCCTCATATTGTTTATCTCATGGAACTTGGAATGGATATTGAGCAGATTAGGACTATTTTGCGACGATTTCCAGCTTTTGCCTATTATAGTTTGGAGGGTAAAATTAAGCCAGTGGTTGAGTTTTTTCTTGAACTTGGAGTACCAAAAGAAAAAATTCCTATTATTCTCACCAAAAGGCCTCAATTATGTGGAATCAGTCTATCCGAAAATCTTAAGCCCACCATGAAGTTCTTCGAATCTTTGGGCGTTGACAAGAAACAATGGGCAAAGGTGATCTACCGCTTCCCAGCTCTGCTAACTTACAGCAAACAGAAGATTAACGAAAGTGTTGATTTTCTCCATGAATTAGGCCTTTCAAAAGAGAGCATAGGTAAGATTATAACTCGCTGCCCCAATATTGTTAGTTACAGTGTAGAGGACAATCTCCGACCAACAGCAACATACTTCCGTTCTTTAGGGGTTGATGTTGGCATTCTTCTATTCAGGTGTCCACAAAATTTTGGTCTTAGCATCGAGGCCAATATAAAGCCTGTAACAGAATTTTTCTTGGAGAGGGGATACACGTTGGAAGAAATCGGGATGATGATTTCGAGATACGGCGCATTGTACACTTTTAGCTTGACCGAGAATTTGATGCCAAAATGGGATTTCTTTATGACTATGGATTACCCAAATTCTGAGCTGATTAAATTCCCTCAGTTTTTTGGATATAGTTTAGAACAGAGGATTAAACCGAGATATGCACGCGTGAAAAGTTCAGGGGTAAGATTACTGCTGAATCAGGTTCTTTCACTGTCAAGCAGCAACTTTGAAGAGGTCTTGAAAAAGAAAATGAAGAAATTGCAAGTTGGTTAGGATATTTTTCATAACAGCAAGGTTGTTCAATCTCATAATGAAAAAATTGAGACTTTCGGGCAATGTCTCGAGTCAGAAGATGGCCATGACTGTTTTTTTTTTTGGATCAATGGCATTACAAATTACAACTTTTAATTCACATATGAAGTGAAAAGTTGCAGATGCAGTTCATGGCCATGAAGATAAGCATCTTAAGCTATTTTGAAGTGACTTTGGAACATGTTAGCATCTGAAACCAATTTTTTTGCAGGGTTTTTGACATGAATGACATTGGTCAACTCTGCTTGCAAGTTGGTACTGACATTGTATATGTGATTGATTTATCTCCATATAGTAATTGGAGTATTTGTTGTGTACTTGGTAAAATAGATTATTAGAGGATGCAATTGGTAACATGGCATTAGATTTTAGTACTAGTTTATTGTAACGAGGATATTCTGATGGGAAAAACCTGTCTTTTTGTAGCATTTTTATGTACCGAATGGTGAGACCATGAGAAGAGTTGATTGGCCATACAGTCAAGACCTCTCACACATTATCTTGATACACCCTTATATTTGCAAGATTATTATTACTCTTATATTGAGAGATGTTTAAATTGCATTTTTATGTTTTTAATTTAAAAATTACACTCCTTTTTCTTACTCCTAACTGTTGCTGCATTCCATTTTGTTCCACAATATTCCACCAATCCAAACATCCTCTTAGGGTTGTGAGGTGGGAAGTCAGCGAGTTAAATGCCTTACCATTATTATTTCAATGTAAAAAAAATAAAGACCAACCATAAATGAGGATATTTAATGTTTTCTTTCTCTGTAACTTTTAATGTTATTGAAACTACATATTTGAATACAATGATTTTATAAGATAATAAATTTCACATACCTTAATTATTAGGTCTCAGATTTCACCTAAAGCCACATAATTGATAGTATGAATTAAAATTGTGGTGTCGTTGATATTGAGAATCACACACACATAAAGGGGAAAAAAGAACACTTAATAAGTTTGTTTATACTAAAATAGATAAAGCATAACACATTCATTTAAATTTATCAAATGTGTTTAGCATTTTATCCTTGGTACAACCGTTCCTTTTATGAGTTTTGAAATTTATGTGTTTCTTGATATGTTTATTTAAACTGGTTTTGAAGTTAAAAGTCTTTTAATATGTCAAATATGTATATGGAAATTGGAGTACCAAAATAATATTTTAAGCATCAAAATACTACCCAAGAGGTGAACCTAGATTAATTGCACATGATAATTTGAGGACCATTTATGAACCTTTGAGTCAGTGATTTGATGACCCAGATAAATCATCAATGAAATGTGGATTTTGTGAAGTGATTTTGGAGCAACTTATAAATACCACCCCATGGGCAACAGTGAAGAGAATGGAATTCAATTTGGAAACTTTAAATTTAAATCCTAACAAAAATTAAAGCAAGGATGTGAATGCAAACTGAAACTAATTTACAGTCTATGGTCCAGCAAATGGAAAATCACACATCAAACTCGTACATTTTAACTTAAGTTAGAAGTGACTACTACTACTACATCAATCAACCTTGTCCCACTACAGAGAGAGGATTCTTTGGGGGGATAAAACCTCACAAATTTATTGTTTCACTTCATCAAATAGAAACATCTCTCTTAAACACAAACATGTATCCAAAAAAAAAAACAAGCAAAAATGCTAATCACTTGAGGAATCATCGTCAGCCTCTTCATGATCAGCAACAACTTTCTCTATAAACCTCCTGCGAACTCCATCAATGACGGCTTGTCTTGATTCCTCATCTCTGCTCTGGCCATCATTAAGTACAGGATCTGATTGGCACAGAACCAATGCAACACCTGATATTACAAAACAAGCAAATAATTCAATGTAGCATGTTATAGGTAGAGTTATTAAAGAAATGGAACAGATTTTAGGCTTGAGAAGTATAATAACTATGTAAGAAATTAAAAAGGTAAAAGATGTGCAAGGGGAGGTGAATGACTGCAATCAAGGGGACCATGTTCAACCAGATAAGGGAAAATTTATGTCTATGAGATGCATATAGGAATTTATATCAGTTTCTGTTTTTATATTACTGTAAAACTTAACCCAGAGAAAATTATCTCAACACCAACAATAAAATACTTGGCATAAAATTTATGTCTATGAGATGCATATAGGAATTTATATCAGTTTCTGTTTTTATATTACTGTAAAACTTAACCCAGAGAAAATTATATCAACACCAACAATAAAATACTTGGCATAAAATTAGGCCCTAATTTTATGTAATGATTGCAAAACTGAATTGTAATTTTGAGGAATTGAAGCTCCAGCCTTCTTCCCAACACAAACACAAATGCTAAAGAAGGTTTTACTATGACATCTGGCTGAATAAACAACTTAAATAAGCGTTTCTAGCATACACGCTTATAATATATGAGCTTATGCATAAGTTGGTTTTATAACAAGATAAAATCAAATCCAATTGTTTTCATATATACTATAAGTTGTTTTCATAAACTATCATGGAGAGCTTACGAAAATAAGTTGGAAACAGCTTAAAGTTCTCCCAAACAGTCTCAAGCAGGTCCATATTAATTAGGATATGCCTTTCATACTTAAAGAACATTAACAACTGGAAATTATCAAAGAAAGAAAAGAGGAACAATGGAGGCTGCAGGCATCCTAAGAGACTTAAATACCTTCAGGAGTGCATCTTCGCCCAAACCTATTCATGCCCACATAGTTTCCTTTAACAGCTCCATTGTTGTACACCAACAAAGTGGGAAGATTACAATCTGGGTAGTTGGGAATGCAATCAGTGGATATTATCTTGACAAATTTGGTTGCAGGATATCTTGCAGCCAGTTCTTCAATGCATTGCATCAACACCCCACATTCAGGAATTCTGTCGAGCAAAATAGACTTCAGCATAAAACATAACATTAAAAAAAAGAAGATAAAATCGGGATGAAAAGCAATTGCTGCTAAGGCCTACGCGTCTTTATAGAGAATGACAACCACCCAAACATCAGATGGAGCCTGCGAAACCTCTCGAATGAAATCAGATCCTGAAATAGGAGTCACTGATCCAAACCTCAAAACTTTAGCTGCCTCCTGTATCTCAGCTAACCTCTTCTTCCTATGACAGCAAAAATTACTCAAATTAGAACATGTGGACTCAAAAAATTACAGCACTCAATTTTGGAAACTCCAAGTCTCATAATTATTTTCCTCCCTTCTCAAAACCCCTAAAGCAAACTCAGAATGAACAACAGGTCGCAAATTTGACAGAACAAGAAGATAGCTAAGCTGTTGAATATTTATTCGATATGAAATCTCAAATTCATCAAAACTACTTGATTAATTTAATTTAATCTTAAGTTCACCTTTATTCATTCTCTATCATCTCTGAAGCAAACAAAAATTATCCAAAAAAAGCAAAAAACTAAGAAATTTGAAACTTTCAAATTCATGAAGAAAAAAACCCATCACAGGGACGGGTTTTAGAAATTTCTCTATATTTAAAATGAAATTCCTTAATTTTAAGTTTAAAAAAGAATACTGAAACAAAACACCAGAGATTTTTTTAAATCCTTGTATCAAATACGTTTTCATCATTTACGGGGAAAACAAAAACAGCCACATAAAAATGTAAATAAGTAATAAGATAAACAAGAGAAAAAAGTGAACCTGTATTCTTGGAGGAATCGATCGTCGTCGAGTTCATCTTCAAGGTCTTCAAGTTCATCATGGGTTTTGGAATCAATCCATGATTTGTCTTTGGGTAGGGAATTGGGATCAGAAGCAGGAGTGAAAGGTGGGGGTTTGAAAGCGGGTGGCTTTGGAGGAAGATTACCGAGTTTTGCTTGAATGTCATCCCATTGAGTGGAGGCTCCTTCAAGGTCCTTGTACACAAAGTGATAATCTCCCATTATCTTCTTTCTTCTTTGTGGACAATGAAGACAAATATAAAACCACTTTTAATAGAGATTTGGGCATTAACGAGAATTTCAGAAAATCCTACAGCAATATGTATCAATGCAACAAGAAGGGTCTTAATCGAGAAAGGAAATATACACTCCTACAACATTAATGCTCTGAAAAATGGTTCAACTAGTTCTGTAAGCGTCCTTAAGATATGCTATGCTATGTAAAAAAATGACAAACTAGCTTCGAAACAGGAATCAAACGAGCACAAGCATAATCAAACGAAGTGATACACAGTTAGTGGAACCGAAATGAACCAGAAACAAACATAAGCATCAAGAGACAATAAACAACCGGTAATTACCTTAATAAAACCAAAGAATAGAGATTAGAAATAGATAATCGCGAACCTGAAGAGAACTTCGTTAATCTGAAAGGTTTGAATAAAGCTGTGTTAACATAACGAAAAACAGAAATAAATGAATCGGTTTAATAATAAAATAAAGAAAATGGAGCAAATAAATGAAGAAGAAATTACCAACCTGGAGAAATCGCGATTCAGAAATTGAACTATGTTTGAATTAGGTAATGAATAATATGAGATTTGCAAACATCGAAAACAAAAATAAAAGAGAGAGTAGAACACTTGGATCTGAGAGATGAGAGACAAAGAAAAGAGAAGAACGACGGAGGATCAACGCCGCGATGGAGAACAAGAAAGAGGAGAAGAAAAATTGGGGGAAAGAGGTTTTTTATTTTTTATTTTAATGGAGTAATTTGATATTTAATAAATTTAAAATTTAAAGTTTAAAGTTTTAATCTAACCTACACTTATAATTTTAAAATTCAAAATGATGATTTAGTTTAACTTTTTTTCTTAATATAAATGGTCATTTGGTTTAATATGGTACAAAAATTAGTTTGCAAGTAAAAGTGTACATTTCATTTTCTTACTTTCTCTAAAATAAAATACAAATAAAATAATATTTAAAAAATTAATATATTTTATCTAAATTTTAAATTATATAATTTACACTACATACATCACTTTTTTTATAAGTTTATATTTTTCATTTTTTTTATATGTTTATATTTTAGTTTAGAAAATATATATTTTTGTTCGGATAAAGTATATCAGAATATTAGATTATAGATTCAATTTAGAAAGCTTATAAATTCAATGTGATCAAATTTAGTTCCTATCAAAATTTAATATAGTCATATTTGTCCATCAAAATTTTAGGTGAGGAAGAAATTAATCTTTTTGTTATTCCACTCCACCTCTTCTAAATTTAATAGACTTATTTGTCTTTCATAAAATATTAACATAAACTAATTTAGATATTAAATATTGTTAAGAACTAAATTGTTCTACATTAAAATTATGAGAACTTAATATAAGTCTTTAATGATAAATTATTTTAAGGAGTGTATTTTTATTTGTAATAATGAACTCATTTATCACATTTTTTTAAAATAGAAATAATTTTTTCGTTATAACTTATAAAGACAATTAAAATATGAAAATAATTTATAAATTAATTTGAAAGAGAAAAATAATTTTAACTAGTTTTTCATAAAAGTTATTTTGATAACGTGTTGAGAAATGATTTTTGAATAATGAATAGCACATGAGGCCAATAGGTGTCTCTAATTGCATTCCCAACACGAACGACATGCGTTTTGCAAAGCACAATACGGCAACAAGAGGGACAACAGACAGAGAGACATACACAGACACGTGACCTTTTCTCTCTCTCTCTCTCTCTCTCTCTCTGGGATCTGTTGCGGTTCTTCCTCATCATCATTTCGATCGATCTGATCTGATCTGATCACCTTTTCAGATTCAATCAAACCCATTTCCTTCTAAAGTTTTGGGTTTTGAATCTCTCTCTTTCTATACAAGAAATATGTTCATCTTTGACTGGTTCTATGGCATTCTTGCTTCCCTTGGTCTCTGGCAAAAAGAAGCCAAGATTCTCTTCTTAGGTCTTGATAATGCCGGCAAAACTACCCTTCTTCACATGCTCAAAGATGAAGTACGCTTCCTTAATATTCTTTTATTCAATATGTTTTTATATTCAACTTAATTTGCATTTTTTTATTTATTGCAGAGATTAGTTCAACACCAACCGACCCAACACCCTACTTCCGAGGAATTGAGTATTGGGAAGATCAAGTTTAAAGCTTTTGATTTGGGTGGTCATCAAATTGCTCGTAGAGTCTGGAAAGACTATTATGCTAAGGTCTTTTTTTTTGTTTCAACCTCTTGATCTTTTTGTTTATTATCAATTTCTGTAATTTTTCATGTCATTTCAAGTTTATGGAAGTTTTGGATTTATATATGGTGATTGTCTATGTGAATGGTTTGTTAATTACTTAATTTGTTTCAAACTTGGTTAGATAGTAAGTGGTTTTTTGAAATGATTTTTTTGGTTAGTGTCTTAGTGCTGATATGATTTTCAGTTTGATCCCATATCCCGTGGTGATACCTTGGAACTTACTGGGGTCAAAGACCTATGAAGCACATATCCTGATACTAACACCTGTAACAATAACGACCTTGACACATTGACCCAAATAATAATCTGAGATAATTAATTAATTGAATGTAATCAATGTGTCTATATCAGAGTCAGACTATGACAAGTGTCAGCACGCCTTTGATCATAAATGTCGATGCTACAGTGTCAAAGACCCTAATTACGATGGGTCAGCAAAAAATGTTGTTTTATTGTTTCATTTTTTAGACTATTAATTGATTGACAATGTTATGATGCAACGAAGATGTTCAAAATCCCGGTTATTGTAGCCTCTTTAGGGACTTAAATGGATGTCTTTTCATCCAAATAGCATAGCATTTCTATAACAAACATATTGTTTGGTTATGTTATGACTTTCTGCTCAAGTTGGTTTGTTAATTAGTGTTAGTTCTTGTTATATGGGGTGCTAGATTTTCATATATGGTATCTTTTGTTGTTGTTGCTATAAATATTTGAAATTTTCAGCATCTACATTTTAGATTCTAGCTTTGTGCAACTGTTTATGATTCATTCTTGATAATAATTTACCATAGCACAATTATTGGCTGAATTTACACAAGTGCTCACTGATGCAGAAGTTTATGCCTTCATAATCCCACATAAAGCTCTTTGTATTTATCTGATTCATGGGAGGCAAAAAGTGACAGGAAATTTCACTGATAAGCACCCCTCTTAACCTTCTAGGAGGTGTTTACTAGTTGCTTTCCACACATATACCGTTTTCCTTTGACAAGAATTGAAGAGAAAGAACATACAGAAGGGTGGTGGAACACATAACAGATGCGTCATGCATATATCTGGATAAAAGGATTTAAGACTTTCTAATAAATTTAATAGTCATCTCTTTTAAGCACTAGAAAACATACTTTTGAATTGATATAGACCTTGTTTGAATAAATAGGTTATTTAAACTCTTATGGTATAGGAGCTTATCGCACTAGAGTTAATGTCATAAGTGCTTATGCTGGATAAGATATTTGCTTTTGGACTTTGAATGTGTACATTGAGAAGTGCTTACACAAAAATATGGCTTTAAAAGTACATTTAAATTGAAAAGTGCTTACATTACATCACCTTTAGAGTATGCATAGATATGTATGCTTGAAGTATCATTCTAAATAACTTCCCTTTAGAGAGAAGAGGTTTCCAAAAACAAAAGTTTGAAAGTTTGTTTGGTAATTATTGCTTAGTATCTAGCTAAATTAACTTTCTATTCACCAATTCAGCTATATGTTTAACTTAAAAAAATTTCTTGTGCCTTTATTTGACATGACTGAAATCCAATGTACTATAACTTCTAAAGTTATTGGATATGGCTTAAGAATTCTCACCTATGCTGGCTTTCTAGGTGGATGCTGTAGTTTACCTAGTTGATGCCTACGACAAAGAGAGGTTTGCAGAATCGAAGAAGGAGCTTGATGCCTTGCTCTCAGATGAATCCTTGGCAAATGTTCCATTTCTCATTCTAGGAAACAAGATTGACATCCCGTATGCAGCTTCAGAAGACGAGCTACGTTATCATCTCGGCCTAACCAATTTCACCACAGGCAAAGGTAAGGTCAATCTTATGGACTCCAACGTTCGACCTCTTGAAGTGTTCATGTGCAGCATTGTCCGCAAGATGGGCTATGGTGAAGGCTTCCAGTGGCTTTCCCAATATATCAAGTAGAGTCCGATATCTGTTTTGTTCGTCGTTCTCCCAGTCAACTTAGGCACTGGCTGCAGTTAAATCATCACAAGTTATTTACATTTGTTTTTGCTTTTGATTGGATTATTTGATACAACTGCAGTAATATTACATGATAACATTTGTATCTTTTAGAGATTTTTTTGGTGGAATATTCTCCTTTAAAATACTTAATTTTGTTGTAGGATGGCATGACTTGGCAGAAACTTAAATAATTTTGAATAATCTTAATGCATTTTTTTTTCCTCTTACATATGAATGGACGCTGAGTTTTCTCTTATTTTAAGTCCACAGCAATGTTAATTTTAAAACTTTGGTAATGTTCACTCAATGGTGTTGAAAAATAAATCAACCGTTGTTAACACACTAAAGTTTAATAGATCACAAGAGACCAACCGTTGGCAGCATGGGTATTTATCTAGTACTAAGAATGTCATCAAGAAGGCTTTACGAGGCTTTATGAATCCTTTAGAATTGCTTGCCCATAATTCTCGAATCAATTACTCCATGTATTCTCCATAATAACATAACAGTCCTATTTGATCATTTCTAGTAAATTAAAAAAAAAAAAAATAAGTAAAAGAAAGAGAATAATGACTTTGATAAAAAAAAATAATTAAAGTTATATTACAAGTTACTATAAAACTGACAATTGTAATCTAGTTCGTCTCAATAACTAACTTTGTAACTAATAAGTAACTAACTAAGTAGAAGTAAATTTATTTTATCTAAATTTTAAACTACATATATCTATTTGTTAAAGATTTAATTTATATATACTCTCAACATAAAAAGAATTTATAGTGACAGTGAATCACAACTATTGTGATGTGTTATAAAATTAGTGCATATAGATTAATTTTTTTTTTTAAATCAATTTTACTTATATTTATTTTGAATATTTTGAAGGGAGTATATGATATCAAAGTGTAGTTGGATCATGTTTAACCAAAAAAAACATTTTGTAGATGAACTTTCTGCAGCGAGTAGCTTTTTTATTGATTCTATAAAAAAAAATGGCACTTTTTTTTTTATTAATGGTGATTTTTACAACTCATAATTTAAATATCAATTTGATAACCGTGGTCCCTAACGTGGAACTGGTCCAATTGCAAACCGTTTTATTAGATTGACTATAACAACTCAATTTTTTTTGTGGTTGACAAAATTACTAAAAAAACTAATATTACTTTATATTATGGTCCTAGATTCCATATTGCGAGTTATGCATATTATATGCAGTTAGATAGTACATCGAAGTTTTGCAAGGAAATTGAGGACATAAGCCAAAAACCAGATGAAATTGAGGACATGCCAACGTATATTTTGTGGAGAGATATTAATCACTCAATAAACAGTGGAAACTATATCATTACATAAAAGCTCTGACAACAAATGTCTAATCACATCAAAGAAGGCTTATCATTTAAGTTACATACTTCATCTTGCATCAGAAGCATCCATCAAACAGCTTAATTTAGCATGAAAGCTTCAAAGATGACCCATTCAAGATATTAAAGCAATTTGAAAGGGTCGTCAGTTCAATTTACACACTAAGGAATTTACAGAATCTACATGCTATACAAAAAAAAAAAACAACAAAATATCACTAGCTTGTTACATGACACAAATCTAAAGTTGAATGCATCCCAAAAACATAAACCTTTCATGAGAACACTGTTTTGAAAAGCTATGATGTCTTTGTTGTTAACGTGTCCACTTCATAATTGATGATTTCTTCTAATTCAAGTTCAAGCTACAAAAAGCAATCCTACCTAGTAAATAACCATGTCAAATCAAAATCATAACAACATTTTCATGTATGAATTTTGAATTACCTGTGCTTGACTATGTACCATCTTCATCCTACTATACTCTTGTTGCGCTTTCTTAGATCGGAACATGGCTTGTACGCGTACCACAGACCTTTCAACACGCTCTTCCGCTTGTTCCCTTCCGGTCTTAAAGAAGTCCTCCTCTACATCATTTTCATGCTTCTCATCTTTCACATCTTCGAAGGGATTCACCTCAAGCCCGCGGAAACCTTTTCTCTTTAAACGCCAACGCAGGATTGCTTTCTCGAGAATTCCAACCGACCATATAATCTTGCGATATTGCTTACGCACTTGAAAGCCCCTAAATGCAGCCTGCGTAAAAAATATATGCAATCAAGCTTTTCAAGATTATGTAAAATATAATAAAAACTCAAGAAGATGCAAATATACGACATGTTTATTCAAGACAATCAACAATAACATAGACGGTGAGAGCAGCTCGTACTTGAATTTTAATAGCCTGACGTCGCATGTGGAGAAATTCCCTACGCAACTTCCATGAACGAAATCTATGCTGGATCCGAGCAGCGGCCGCCATCGCTTTTCTTGTCTCAAAGTTGCGAAAGGCATGTTGAATCTTCATTGCTGCTACTATTTGGCGTGCTTCCTCCTCTGGGCTTAAAAATTGAACAGACTTATATCGCAATTTTAGCGCGCGCTCCCTAAATGCAGCTTGGATGCGTGCTGCTGCCTCAGCCGTTGTTCGGTAAGCTGCCAATGTATCCTTTAGGTACACCTGGTCCTCAGTAAGGTTCTCAGGATTTACCGGATCAGTTGTGATGGCTTCCAGTGAACCACTGATATTTCCAGCTAAGCTCATGTCACTGAACTGCTCTACCAGACACTTTTCCGAAAGATAAGCGGCTAAACCGTCATATCCCTTCACATAAGCAAGATCTGCAGCAGTACAGCCACCGGGATTTTGTGGTGTTGGATCCGTGACCAAGTTCGGCTTCGCCCCACAAGACAACAGAGTTGCAACCATTTTCTCCCTGAAGACAAATTTTGAATCAAACAAACAACAGTACGTTCGTTCAGACATCATTACAAGATTAGAAGGAAAAAATTGCATATAAGGAAAGAGCTTGAACTGTTAACCCATGTCAGAAAATTATTCAAACAAGAAGGGTGTCTGTGTATCATACATTCCATTATATGCTGCCCAATGAAGAGCTGTCCATCCAAATTTGTCACGGAAATCGAGCGACAAGCGTGACCACGAAAATAAGGAAATAGCCCAAGTGTATCCTAAAATTGTACACAAATGAAGTACACCTTGCCCTTGTGCATCATACTCAGTAGTTTTACATCCTAAAACAATTCGATCCAAAAGCCATTCCCTTAGTTTGTTTTTCAACGCAATTTCGAACAGAGTATTTTTGGCTTGCAGATACGGAGTTCTATTTCCGCTGGAGGACTTCATAAAGTGTTGCCAACTTTTGGAAATAAATATTGTTTTTGAGGCAAAAAATTTAGCCTCTTCCAATGCGGTTGGTGATATTTTACTAGCGACAACGTCAAGGCTCTTTTGTGTTGTGAAAAGCAAATGAGCAAGCCTCGTCTGAAGTTCAAACTCGATCCAGTTGTGTGTCTCTTCCATTGAAGTGGCAGGATCGTGCAAAATAGGAGTACGATACTCAAAATTAATGACTTGGCTAATAGGCTTAAGACCATCAAAACTCAAAAATAGATTTACGAATCCAGGAGGATGTGGTGATACCCAGCATCGGTAAACTCCAACCTGAACAATTTCTACGGGAACACTTGTCTCACCACAGACACACACTAGATTGGACTTCACAAGGTGTTGATAATCTTTATGAAAATATCCGGTTACAAGAACCTGCAAGAAGTAAAGGGACGCCAATGTTCATACAAGTTGATCATAAGGCAAGTATTCCAAAATAAGGGTAGCATACATACAAGTTGATCATAAGGAAAGTATTGTCAAACTACTAGATCTTCTACAACTGCTGCACCATACAACAACAGTAGAGGATCCAGGCTCAGTTAAAAATATATGCATGAAGAGGTGCATGCTTGTACCAGAATCTTACTCGTAACACATACTGAAAACGCTTTTTTTTTTACATTGAAAAAGAATTAATAGTGCTTATTCCTTGTGGATTTTTAGATTTCATAGTTTGAAGCTCATGAGCATCTTATATTTCAGAATTGAACGAAAATTTTGAGAAATCAACTTAGAAACTAAATATTACATTTAGTAAGAAAGAAGGAAACTGTAACAAAATAATTAATTGCACTTAGACATACAAGAAAAAGCAAAAGGAAACCTTTGTTTTCTCGGTGGAAGAAGCCCATGTAGGGGCCACCTCAGTGAGATTAAATACTTGTTCTGGAAGAGAAGATTGCTGATTATCCATCAGCAGTGATGAAAATGGATCATGATCAGATGATTCAAGAGCCGGCGCTTCTACAGAACATAGTGTATTGGATATGGCATTGTTCATCCACATTCCAAAGCTGTTCTGACTTTGCAAGCCTTCATTGGATAAAGTGTCCACGAAATCAACATTATTCTTATGAAGGTTAACACATTCTGGAAAGTAAGAAACATTACTGCTCCCAGACTCTGGCGGAGTTACATTACCGAAAGAAGGAATTTCTGCAGAAGGATTACCAGCAACCTGTTAATAAAAACTCTGTATAGGTTAGAACAGCAGCAGTACAAGTATAAAGCATGTATCGCTAGAATAAAGAAAGAGGAAGACTAACGAAGCAGAAAACCCCAAGGAAATAAAATAGACTCACGAAGTTTTGTCTATACTAACAATGACCTCATATGTAATATATATTGATATTGATTATTTATCAGCAATGATATTTTTTACCAGCAATTTAGGTGATATTACTATATTTATATTATATTGCAGTTGCACACATATAACTATAAGTGTGAAAGAGACATACTATCCACCCGGTTCCTTCAACATCAATAATGGAAACACTGAATCAAGCCTTAACCCTAGAGAATACCAAGAATAAAACTAATCTCAAAAGTGAAAAATAAAAAACATAAACCATGCTTCAAGATCATTTCAAGGTGTCTTCTTTTGATAGCTGTGACTTTTGATATGTGATTATTAAAAAATGTAGCATGGCTGCTCAAGCAAAAAGAATGTGCAGTCATGCTACATTTTTTAATATACTTTTATTTCCTGATTCTTTTGAATCTCAGAAAACATCTTACCCGTTGTCCTACTTGTGCTTTACTCATTTTATCCATAATTAACTTTTCTATCCTATATTAGAGAAAGTAATGGCCCCATTACACCATCCACAAAACATAAATGAAACGAGAAAGCACCAACATAGAGCAGAATAGAGAACACAAACGAAAGTATTATCTTACATTGCCAAAGCTGCCATTCAGTAAGCTTTGATTTTGTTGATAGAAACACAGTTCGCTGCCTGCCAAAAGTAATTGTATAGCATAAAATAGTAAGGTTCTTTCTCAACCAGCCACTGATTCTGATAAAGCACAAACAATTACCTCCATTAGGTATAGTGGTGGTATTAACATTAGAAGCCACTAGGTCATCCCAATCAAGTGTATTAAGCTCATGAAGCTTTTGTTCATGATTGAAACCTGCTTATCTCCAAAACAGTAAAAGGAATTAAAATATGTATACACAGTAGAGGAAAGAGACCAACAGTGTCTCTGACAATCTATGTAGCACCAACATCGCGGATTGAAGGTGTGCCCCACACGTGTCAGTGTCTGATATCGACACATGTGGTTACACTGAATCACTTTTATTTTCTTAAATTATTACGAGTATCTAAGTGCTCGTATATCATAACCAATTAAAAAACGAATCTTCTTCATGGCTTCCTAAGGAAAGATGAGCAGAAGACAAAAATTGTGGGTGGAATAATAATTTGCAATGTTAAAAGACATGCATACTGCACATATTATTCTCTCTTAACTAGTTATCCATATTCTCATTGTTTTCCAACGAATCCTTAAAATCTTCAGTATGAAAGATTCCGATATTACTTAAATTGATTGTCTAAAGAGTACAACTTGAAATAAGATTGACTGTAAGTAACTAGACGCCATATCTCACCATCAGTATGAGCACCATTGGTCCGAGAATCTAAATCTTCTGATAGAATCCACGATGTAGATGGATCGGAAATAGAACTTGAATTTGAATTTACCGGTGCAACAGGAGAACCTTGAGCCTGTATCAATCCACAACCTAATGACCGTTAGCAAGCCAAGTTTTATTCAGTAATAAATAGATCACACGGAAAAGAGTAAATCACACATATCAATCAACCATCACGTGACTCGGGAGACAAGGCTCCTCTAAAGTGGGCAAGAATATTTTTTTCAAATTGCTTTGTGTTTTAAACCCCTGAAAATCTAAAGGACAAGGAAGAAACAAAATGATTAACACGACCTCTTGTGTTTCACGATAATGTACGAGGACTATGTGCTCCAGACTCCTGAAAGGAAAAACAATAACAACAATCGTAAGACACCTTAATATTTACAGACTTCTTTTTATTCCGTTTAACAGAAGGAAAAAAAGGCACGAAATTCGAAGATGCATACATAATATATAGGAAATGAGACCTTAAGGGTTAAGCTAAATGTTGATATACATACTTATCAAGTAACCAATAACATCTTCGAACAAAACTTTGATTATCTTGGCCATGTGCATAATATACATGGATCCTCTCTTCATTACCGACCTGATCGATGGGGGGAATAAGAATAAACAGAAAATGCGTCAGCAATCAGATACATTAATCAATAGTGACTCAAACTTACGTTAGAATCCAGTATAACGAAAGTTGTAGGAAGAAACAATTAAACACCACTGGATATGTGTTCAAGAAACTATGTTCAATACACTACTTGATACCACGAAACATCAAATAAACACCCAAGAACGTTAAAACCCTCACTTTTAAGTGCTCATGAGCCTCTTTAATAGTTTTCCCATCATTTTTCTTTTTCCAGTTGTGCCCGTCTTTCCGGAAGTTCCTAAGCATCTTGCGGTCAAATAGTACAACAGTACCACCTGTTTTACACACAACATTATAATAAATTAGCACTGATTATCAAATCTTGGTTCACATCATGTAATTCATAATAAGGTGAAAACTTGTCATTTAGATGCAAAGTAACCACTTAATCAAAATTCCATTTAATAGATCTACGGAGGAACAATGCCAGAATTCAAATAGAAACTTTATGTTTATGACACGTGCAGTTGAACAATGCATAAATATACATGTACACTTTTTCTATTTAACTTTCTTTTTACTATTTGTAAAGAAAAGCTTCAACAAGAACCGAAGGGTTTAGAAGTTTGCAATCTTTAAAATACATTACACAAAATGCAAATCATGAAATGCTTTGGAATCTGAAAGAAAATCAAAATGTTTCGTGGAAGAATCAAAATGTTGCATGCAAATTATGAAATAGAAGTTGAAACAGGCACAAACAAATGTAATTGATGATATGTAGTATATTTGGAAATGCATATCTACTCGACAAATTTCAAGTTGCTTCTGCTAGCAATATACTTTTGGGCAAATTCAATGGCTTGACATGGATAGTAAAATATTTGTAATTGCTGAGTATCGCATGAATCTCATTAGGACGAAGCCATCTGCTTTTTGCTTCCTCCAAGGTATCCCCAACATCCAGGTCTGAGTCATATATAAAAAAAAAACTATTTTAGAACAACAAATAGACAGAGATTATCAATATGTCGCATTAACTATGCAGCTGTTAGCAGTGGTGATATTTGCAGTGTGAGAAAGCAGCAAAAGAAAGACATAAAAAATATCTATATTTTGTCCGCTTTAAAAATACAAGCTTCTATACCATTTAAGCCAAAATTTAAATCCACAAAATCACATCCATACTATTAATACTTTACTTCCTTTCACGAGTTCGCAATTTGCAACTAATATGGCCGGACTAAAACCACCATTTGTGTGCTAGTTTGTCAACTCAGGTATTTACGGAGCCTTAGGACCGATTCGTTGTAAAGTCATGAACCATTTAGCGTTATGTTGCAAGAATATTGTTCGAAAACCATATTAGAAGTCACAAAATTAATATACTCTGCAACCAATAGTTATATGAGATGCTAAATCTTATGGTGTTAACTCACTACAAGAAACAATTTTTCCAGCTTTGTATCTACTTCTACTCGCTGTTATTTTAGCAAACACAATACATTTAATTTGTTCTAACAATATTTCAATGGAATTCAGCTAAGCTGAAGTCAGTCCATTATTTCAGATATATGGTAAAAGAATATTGTGAGTATTTTGGATACGCCTTCAACATAAGTTAAAATCTCAATCTTTTTTGAAGCATTCTTCTCAAGCTTTTTCAAAACCACCTATAAAAACTAAGTGAAGAACCAAGTACCTATTTTAATTAAGAAACTCCCCTAAGCTAGAAGCCAATTCAGACCCAAGTCCATCAAAGAACAAGGGAATAGTGGCTTCTAATATAAGGAGACAACACAAAACATAGGAGAGTTGTCATGATACCTTTTTTTTTTACTTTGTTACTCGCTGACACAGACACGGCCACCTGACACGACGTTAACACATAATGAAAGTGATTGAATATAAACACATGTGTTGGGGCTGCATAGTTAGTAGTGCCCTTAATTGAGTTGTCCAAGATTGAATGGTAGTTAATTCTCACCCAAAAATAAAATTGAGACTAGTTTAAACTACAATCAATATCACAAAAATGTCAAAACTCCATACTCGTTGTTGTTTTCTAGAAAAGGTAAGAAAAGTACTTCACACTTGTTCCTGAAAACAAACTATACTTGCAATCATCCCAAACAATTACACATCAAAGTAACTCCACCTCAAACAAAATTAACTGAATAAAACCAAACCAGGGTATAATAAATAGATAAGAACAAAAAATGGAAATTTTCAAAATTGAAACTTGATTATGGTTAAGTTTCAACAAATATGGTACCCCTCAAAGTGTGGAAGCCATGTATCTCTGAACCAACAAGCTGACCCGTTAAGTTTTGTGCCATCACACAGAAGAAAAAACTATGAAAAAATCTTCAACTCTCACCACAAACACAACAACTTCATAACCTACAACATTAAAGTCACCAACCACACGAGCAAACAGTTAATGTTGAATTAATAATTGTGAACAGAAAATGAAAATCATAAACAGGGGGTGAGAGAAAAAGAAGAAAAGATGAGAAATTTACCTGATTATGGAGATGGGTGAGTTGGAAGGGGAAGAAAGAGAAAAAAAGGTTGTTGTCGGAGCTGAATATTTTATGACACTGTTCTTCGTCTTCTGTTACTTAATTTTCTCCATTTTCTAATCTCTAACTTATTTTATTTCTCACTTTCTAATTTCTTTTTTGGTCCGTATTATAAACTCAGGTATATGCATGTATTTGAATTTAAACTCGAAAATGACATCTAATTTAATAATATAATATTTGTTAGTTGAATTAAAATATAAAAATAATTTATTTATTTTCAAAAAATATTAATTGTTATATTTCATTAAATTATATCTTTTTAATATATCGATATGCATTTAGATGAAATTACATATGTCTCTTATAATTTAATTAAAATCTCCCGTTGGAATTCTAAGTTTGTAATTTTATTAAAAAAAATTAGAGAGGTCGAAAAACGTGGCATGCCCTGTAGAAGGTCGTTTCCTCAGAGAGACTTCCTGTTGAGTTTAAAAAGTGTGGTATTTTGGGAAATTTTTTTCAAACAATGACAATTTAGAAAATTAAAAAAAAAAGGATATTTACATACAAAAAAAGTCTAGATACTCCATGTAAAACAATAACTTTAGTTCCTTTTTGTAACAAAACAAGAATAGATAATTCTCTATAATAGATGGTGAACGTTGGTTGGTTTGTTGGATTCTCTTGTGTGCATAGACTACTTGTATTTAATGTTGGAGAATTGATATAGTATGGATGATGTTTATATTGTTGCAAATCTTAGGTCAAAGTCTTAAATAGAACGATTTGATTTGTTAGTCAACTATATTTTGTGTTTCACATTATAATGTGTTATTATGATCTAGAATTAGTCGATAAAATATTTAAGAGCTCTAATTATGATTTTCTTTTCTCAAATGTGATTATACTAAAAAATGAATTATGTATTTTAATTATGGGATTTTTTTAACTACTTCAAATAGTATTAAGTACAATATTTTGGTGTTTAAAGTATTGAACTAAGAAATACATAAAGTAAATTGACTCATAAAAAATAAATAACGTCTAAAAAGTTTATTTGATTAACTAAGTGTGTCTAAAAGTATTACAAATTCTGCTCTTTATAGGCAAAATTAATATTGCTGGCTATAAGTCGTGACCTTCAGAAATGTAGCTCATCTGGTTAATTATGTGGATAATATGCGGCAACTTTGGTTTTTGTGGTACTCCACAATTGGCTCGTCTTTCCTTTTTTTTTCCGACATGTCCCGTTGGCTATAGTTGCTTGTTTTTCCTTAAAATTATGTTTATGTGCTAATCTTAGTGGTGTCAAATTATGAATTGTTACACCGAACTTTGACTCATTCCTTAGCCTCTACGACTCTTGTGGATTCATGTAAACTTGAGAAAGATTTGATTGACTCATATTCAATTGTTTCATGCGCACTTAACCTTACATTGATTATAGATAATTCGGTTATTCCAAAATCAACTATTTGTTGTTTTCAATTGATAAATTATTTATTTTTAGACGTAAACACAATAATAATGTATACTTCAAATAAAAATGACTTTTTAGATTTTTTTATTGTGAATAAGGGGACAAACCCCATAAATAAATAAAAATAAAATAAGTTAAAAGTCTCTAAGAAAGACAACCAAACTCCTATTGATATCGATATGAGAAAAAAAAAACTCAATATAACAAAAGTATTTGTTATTTAATTTATTTCAAAGTGGATATGAGAGAATAAAGTGATTCAATTGTTCAAACTTCTCCTTCATACAAGTGATAAGATGTTAACATAATTATCTATTAAAACAATTCTTTATAATTAAAAACAAGTCTGTTTGAGAATCTCAATGTTACATGAATATTAATTCAATGTGAAGGCTCATTTGTTTATTTATTTGTATTTTAATATAAAATTTAATAGAAGTATTTCCAAATGTGTATAAATAATAATAATAATAATAATAATAATTTATAGCATTAATAAAGATAATACACAAATTTAGTGCAGTCTATTATAATAATAATCTCAATGTTACATGAATATTAATTCAATGTGAAGGCTCATTTGTTTATTTATTTGTATTTTAATATAAAATTTAATAGAAGTATTTCCAAATGT
>JBBPBT010000659.1:1158569-1178661 GCA_037974875.1 Cicer bijugum | reverse complement strand
ATAAATAAGTAATCAATTCTTGACCATACTAAAAAAATAATCTAAATTTATTTTGACACCAATAAAAAATCTTTTTTTAAATATCATAAGTTTTAGTTTATTGAATTAAACAAATAAATTTGGTCAAATATTCAATATCTCAAACATTTTGCTAATAAAGAAAAGTAACTCTAACGAACAATTAACTTTAATTAAAGGTAAATCATTTAAAAAATTAAAATTTTAATTAAAATAATTTTTATCTTATTTTATTTATTTTTGAATCGAATATAAGACTACTAAGATTCTATTTCACTAAAACTCAATTGATTAAAATCAAAATTAAAATTCAAACTTAAATATTTCACAAAAATAACTAAATTCATTTACATTGTCATAAAAATTAAAAAGAAATAGAAGCAAGATAGAAATAATTGATAGACAATATAAATGGTTAAAATTTGAAGCAAGGAAGTGTCGGTAACATGTGGATAATTGGCACGTGAGAAAGGTATAAGATGGACCAATCGATGGTGATATCCTAACGACTTAAGCTATGGCATCCAATGGTTATAAAGTTTTAAAAACAAAATATAGGAATAATGAATTATTTAATTCACACTTAATTGAATATATATTTTTCCAACTTTAGAGGGAAAATAAATCTCCAAATCTAGAGATTTATTGAAAAAGATACCAACATCAAATTATTTAATATTATATTATTTTTTATATTTAATTATTTCAAATTCAACTTAAATTTTAAATAATTTTACTTTGATGTCTAACAAATCTCTAAACACTAAAAAATAAAATTATTTTTTATGCATCGAGAATGTAAAATATTCTTATATATATACGTTCAATTAAATTAGATTATAATATTATTATTTTTTATATTAAGTATTAAAATATTTCTGCAAAAATTTAAATAGAATAATTTAGTTAAATATATGCGTAAAAAAGAGTTACACATTTAATATATACAAAATAAATCCATAAAAAACTTTGCCACACTAACCATCCAATATTAAAAAATGTCCACACAAAGTCAAAAAAAAAAAAAAACCACAATGTTTGATCTGTCTATCTATCCACATAGAAAATGTATGCGATTGGATATTTGTTTGATATATAGAATCTAAATTTAAATGTTCCTTATTATTATTATATCATTATTGTTATGCCATTTGTTACCTATCTTTCATAGCCTCTTCTCGTATATTATAAATGTAATATCTTTGCATTTCTATTGGATTATTCATATTCTTTTCTAACCTTCTCACTCAAACCCCCCACCATTGTCTCTATACTTTTTTTATTTTTTATTTTTTATTTTTTATCTTTCTTTTGTTTTATTTTTCCTTCTCTTCTCTGCATCTCTATACTTTGCTGTCACCACAAGGTAATTATCAACATCACCCTTTTTTTTTCTTTCTTTTCAATTCTATTATTATTTTATTTTATGTGCTATCACTTGTGCTATATTAATTGGCTATGCTTGTACATCATTTACCATCATCCTTCTTTTTTGTTATTCTCTCCTCTCTCTAATCTTATCTTGCTCTGTTCGTGAGTTATTTCTTAGCACTCAAATTAAATCTTACATTTCATTAATTATTTAATTAATTAATAATTGATTGATTGATTGATTTTCATTAAAATGGAATTATTTGATTTATGATTAATTCGTTTTGTTGAATAGGTAAAGGGAGATGGCAGAGTGTAAAAGAGAAGACTATTTTGCTGCCAATGATGTTGAGGTACATAATCTAACCCCCCAACTACTCATTTATTTATTTATTTTACCATATCCGAAATATCTCAATTTCTCAAAAAAGTGGATGTTTTGATCTTCCACCATAACTATTAAAATGTAATTTATATAATGATTGGGGTTAAAATGAATGATTTTGTTAATGGTGATAATTAAATTTACAACTTTCTTATAACTCTTTCCATTAATTTCTTCACCTTAGTTTTCAAGATAATCTTCTATTCCCCGGATGAAATGAGTTATTAATGTTTAATAATGCGTGGTGTGGCATTGCAAATTGAAAATTTTGTGACAAGACAGACGTAAAGAAAATGGTAAATATTTAAAAAGGGAAGAACATTAGTGCACGTCGATTTCCAATTGTGTACATTACTTGTACCAATGTACTCATTTTTGGTACCGTGTACTTAGTACCTTTCAAGCTTTCTGCAATTATAATTATTGTGGGAGCTAGTGATATATGGTCAAAAAAACTAAATTTTAAGTATACACCATTTTTTTTAAATATAAATATAATTAAAAATTAAAATTAATATATTATTCTTATTATTAAAGAAATATGTCTTTCGTGTGTGTTTAAACACTATTATTTATTTTTATGATCACTTTTTTTTTTTTAATTATGAGTAAGGCCGATTCAAAGGTAATATAACTAAAGATATCGTTTTAGACTTTCATAAAAAAATTAAATTTTTATTAAGTTAAATAGTCTAAAAAAGAATTGTAACTTAATAAAATGTTTCATATTTTAATATTTTCAAAATTAAAGTATATAAATCTCATTTAAATTTAATATTGTTCCAACAATTTTAAATTAATTAACTTTATTATCAATTAAAAAAGAAATATTATATAACATCAAAATTATATTAATTTAATAAATATTTTTTTTAAAAAAATCATATTAAAATTCCCTTTAAAGTTCCATATATCGATCCGGTCATATCAAACAAAATGCAGTAACATATAACGAATTATTGAGGGAATTCATTTTTGACCCTATTTTGCTTTCATTCCCATGTGGCCAATACATATGACTAGCTTTTGAATGTGTTGCAGATATCAATTATATCATGAATTCATGATTTTCATTATTAATGATATACTATAAATTATATTCTGTACAAAAAGAAGAAGAGATAATTGTATAATTTTTAGAATTACTCATAAACTCTTAACATACATTTTACAATTTCTTCGGTGTGATTAAACTCACTAACCAAGCATATATATAATTATTTTGAAAGATCGTTAGTAATTTATAACTACTTATATGTACATATTTGAAATTAAATAAATAATTTTATGTTTGTAAAAAGTGGGAGATTTATATATATATATATATATATATATTTATAAGCATTAAAAATGAAAGATTTAGAATTTTGGCATAAAGATATTTTTGGGGAGCCAAAAAATTGTCGGTTAGAAGGTTATGAGGGGGTCCCTAACTTATGAAGATGTCACAACATAGTTAACCAAACAAAAATCACTACTCAAAACAAAACTAGCCTAACTGGCCAATTGAGCTATCAAGCAAATCATGTGAACCTTGTTTCCTCCCAAACATGAGATTCCCATGGCAATAATTAATTCTTGCTTATTGTACAAACAGAATATGATTGCAATCTTTTAGAATATTCTCTCCTTACACATTTAAAATTACGGTGTTCTTTCTAGATTGCTTGATAATTTTAATTGACATTTTCTAATCCGTTTAATTTTATGAAATAAAAAGTAGATTAGGTTAACTCAATAATTAGTCAACCGAAAATTTTAATTTCATCATATGGGTTGGTATGGACTAATTTGATGTTAAAGAAAATCAAACCGTCATGACCAAGTCATAGTTGACAACTATGTTGTAATTTAGGTATATTCTCTATAATTTTCTTATATAAGAATTTAAATACATTACAATTTAAATACGAATTTAGTAAATTTGTCGTACAATATAGTAATTGATACAAATAATTAAATTTAGAGAGAGAAAAAAATATTAAATAAATAGTTATATTTTGTTTGCATAAAAAATGTGATAATTAAAATTTTTTTATTGATATTTTGTGGTTGGTGAGATTTGACCTTAATTTTATAATAATATAAATAAAACATGTTTTTAGTTCTTTTAGTTTGTTGGAAATAACATTTTTTTTTGTTGAAAATCAGTCAACATCCGCAGAAAAGAAGTATGGTGGGCTTGTGCCAAAGAAAAAGCCTTTGATATCCAAAGTAAGCCCATACATAGTGAAAAAACATATTTTTCAATACAACATGTCAATGTTTTACTTGATTAATTTTAATACTTTTTCAATTTTTTTTGTGCTGAAAAAGGATACTGAAAGGGCATTCTTTGATTCAGCAGACTGGGCATTATGCAAGGTATCTTTGAATTTATGTTAAAACATTAAATAGTAAAATATATAATATGATAATTTAATAGTAAAACATATTAAATAGTAAAACATTAAATTTAGTAATATAATAATTTGTTGGAATTTCATTTCAACAGCAAGGTGCTGGAGTGAATAAACAATCTACAGCAGCCGTAGAGACCCTACGACCAAAATTACAGGTACATTTTTCAAGTATTTTTAATTAGTACTAATGAATGATTATTTATTCTTTATTTTATGTGTGTATTTTTCCATTTTTCACTATTTTTCTTATTTACAAAAAACAGAGAACTCCACATCAGCGGCTTCCCCCAAGAAGACCTGCATGTACATCTGGTTGAGATAAATTCGTAAGTTATTGTAATCACATATATGTTTATTTTTATTCGACATAAGTCATATGATTCATATGTATTAAAAATTATAAGATTTTTTATATTATTAGTCAATCATTATAGTTTGAATATTTAAAATAGTTGTCTTTTAATATATTTAACTTAAAAGTCATGTAAATGGTGAATTATGATTGATTTTTTGGTGTAAAAATTTACATTGTTAGTGTATCAAAATTATTTCTCATTTATTTATAAAATTTTGTTTTAATTAATAATATCTACTATAATGCAGGGGGAGTAGATTTAATAATTGACACAAGGAATTTCTCAGAAGTCAATTTTATAAATCTCATGATGTTTCCAGCTGATCTAATGTATATTATAATTCACTTGACGCTTTTGATTATTAGCAGTTAAATAAAAGTTCATTTCATTTTTAGTGTTTCTTTCACATAGTTTTCATTTATATTAGACCAGAAAGTGGGGTTGGGATTTAAATATATCTCATCTAATTTCATGATCACATATAATTGTCACGAAGTCGAGTAATCCTAGGGGGTATGTCAATATATTATAAACCCTAAATTATTTGGCCTACCCTAATTTTTTAATGCCAATGGGAAACATGATGAATTTTAGGATATCTTTGCTATAAATAGGTTGATCAATTGTTACTATACCATATATTTTCGAGCTATATATATAAATACGTTTTTGTGTTTTTTATTTTTATATTGCGTTCAACTGTAATGTTTTTAAAATTAGATTGAATGTTAAATCGGTGAGACCTCCATAATATAGTTCAATTGGTTTAATCATTGAACTACAATTGACCAGTTTAATAAATAAATAATAACAAACCTTCGTAACTTTTAAATTAAAAATCTAAAAAATTTATAATAAATACTCGGTATCTATAACAAATACATTAAAATTCAACACAAAAGAAGTTTTCATAATATAAATTCAAAAATCAAATTTTATATGGATCAACTTATCAACTACATGTGCCTTGTGGGTTAAGTAGAGTACGAGTTTGAGTGAAATAAAAGAATTTCTTTTTAAATTTAAATTTAAAGGATTATTTTTTTTAATTTGAAAATCAATTTTATTTTATTTTTTTGCAAAAAAAAATTAAGTGTTTAAAAAAATAGTACATTTTTTTAAGCCGAGTTCAATTTTGTAATCTGATCGATCTAATTTGTTTTTCCCAATTTTACTGATCAACAGTTTTTTGTATGTTCATTGAACTGAACATGAGTCCAGTTCTCGATTGAACTAGTCAAATCTATCAGTCCGATTCATTTTTTAAAACAATGGTGAATTGCAAAAAATGTATTTTGTATTATCAATATGCTTTTCTTTAACTATTAATTATATAATTGTGTTTTTTCCGCTAATTTAAGCGTTTTGAAAATTAATTTAATATGTCATTTTCAACGGTAATTTGTTATAGCAGTAAATCTCAATGTCGTCTTAATTTTCAATATCATAGACACAAAATTTGTTTTTTTAATGGAGAGAGCAAGGTCGACCCAAGGTCATAGTGAAGGGAGATATTCTGCAATGTGATTGTTTTACACTCTAATTTTTGTTTTAAAAAAACGTACAAATTTTCTCAACAATAAATATTTGGTCTAGATCTTAATAAAAATTGACTTACAATTAAATAATTTAGCTTTAAATATTTTGGTGCCCTGAATAATGTTTGGCGACTTTAACGAAAATTTGGAGCCTAAGGAGCAAAAAGGTGGTGTGCGGGTCTAACATGTCTAGATGTACCAATTTTTCCAAGTAGATTAGTGATTCTCACTTGATGGAAATGGAAATGGCCACAGCTGACCCAACATCTTACTTGGAGAGGTCTTAAGTGGGAGGGAAGATATCGTATTTTTAAGAACCTTGATCGGACTTTTTTGTAATATTGATTGGAGACTCAAGTTTACGGAATGAGTCGCTAGAGTTCTGCTTTGGGTCCAATCTGATCATCACCCTATTATTGTTAGGCTTTGGGGGGTCTTCTTGTCCTCCTAACTATCCTTTATATTTTAAGTGACTTGGCTTCTACATGATAATTTTTGTCCTTGAATTCGAGAGAAGGGGAGTTATGGCAATGATTCGGTGCCTATGTTGGAAGGTAAGACTTCTCTTATTAAAGGTTGGAATAAGGATAGTTTTCAAAATATTTGTAAGCGTAAGAAAGAAATAATGGCTAGGATGAATGGTATTCAAAATAGCTCTCACAATGGTTTCAATAGATACCTTGAGACACTTGAATATGACCTTCAGGACCAACTAACTCAAACCCTTTATTAAGAGACATGTATTTGGTTTCAAAAGTCGAGAGGTAAATGAATTACTGATGGTGATAGGAACACTAAATATTTTTAGACGACATTTTTTTTTTTATCTTTTTCATAATGACCAAGAGATCAGAGAAGACATTGTATCATTTTCCTTTTTATCCAACTTATCTAGAAAATCATCAAGTGAGTCTATGCGCTATGTCGTCTCTGTTAGAGATCAAGAAGGCATTGTTTGATATGCAGCTCCACAAAGCACTAGGGGAGGATGGCTTCCTGATACTTTTCTACCAGCTTTGTTGGGAGATTGTGGCTTCAGTTTGTTGGCATGATTCTTCTTTGATAGGTTTAACCAACAATACCCTTCTAGTGCTCATTTCTAAGGTTGATCAACCAGAGTTTATCACTCAATTCCAACATATTTCTCTTTGTAATGTTATCTATAAGCTGGTTACGAAAGTTATGGTGAACCATGTGAAGCCTTTATTATGTTAATCATTTCTCCATATCAATCAAGCTTCATCCTTAGGAGGAGGAATGTTCATCATAACATGATTATAGCTTAGGAGATGGTTTAATCATCATTGTATTTTTTGTTCATCTTTCGAAAAAAAAATATAGAATAAGGTTATTGGCAACCTATGCGTGCGGGGCGTGAGGTGCCTAAGGTGTCTCACCTCTCTTTTGCAATAGGTGTCTCACTTTTTTTTTCCAGACAATTATCTTCTTTTTGTAAAGGCGTTTGTTGAGCAAGCTTATTGTACCAATCATAGTTTGGGACAATTATGTCAAGCCTCATATCAAAAGGTTAATGTTGAGAAGACTTAAATCTATTTCTCAGCTAATGCAAACATGTAACTTAGATAGAAGATTATGTAACATACAAGGTTCAAAGAAGCTTTGAGCTTGGAATGGATAATTACTTTGAGTCAATGTGGGTCGAGTGTTATCCTTTACATCCATATGCAATATACAAAAATCCATACAACTATTTGTATAAAATTGGAAAAGCTGCAAAAGAGGTTTATTTGGGGCGACATTGATATAACCCATAACACTATTCTAATTAGTTGGGAGGTTTGTAGTATGGAAAAGGAAAATGGTGGTTTAGACATCAAACGACCTCAATTAATGAATGGTGCTTTTCTTTTCTAATGATTTATGTTTTTATTAATTAATCTTAATCATAGACGCCATATGTGGAGCCTAATAATCCCTATCAATTTTAACTGGTATCCAAGCAATAAAGAAACCTTGATCTCGTGATGCGGGATTGCCCCGATGCAACACATGTATGGATTATAATTGTTCCTTCTAACAAAATGACTCATTTTTATTCTTTTTCTTGCAGGGATTGGCTGTCCTACAACCTCAGAAAATATTGCATATCATCAAGGGAGAAACAAAACAATTTTCGAATAGAGCTTTCAACGTCTTAACAACCCCATTGAAATAATCAACCATCTTGCAAAAGAAAATGCGAATAGCAATCGTTTGAAGCTTAGTGTCAGACAATCAAGAGTAGAGATTCAACATGTCGGCTTGATTCAACCAGATCATAATTAGATCAAACTCAATTGCGATGGTACTTACAAGGACTATGTGGCCAAGACCGGATGCAAGGACCTGCTAAGAAAATTTTAAATTTAGTAGTATAAAGTGACTCTATAGTATTGATAAATATGATCAATCATGAAACTCTGAATGATCATGGTTTCTCAATTTTAGTCCGTAGAATCAGAAAGTTCATCCAAAAAAGTTGACACATCAAATTCAACTATATTTAACGTGAAGAAAATTGTTGTGCACATTAGTTAGCCGGTCAATTTTGTTGAATATCATACTCGGGTACACTCTTTTAATGAATTATAGATTTTCTTATTCATTATTTTTTAGAATAGTTGCCAAATTATTAAAGCCAAAAGAAAATCTAGTGGCGAACAACTAAACAAAATGCATATACTTTTCCACCAAAAAAATTGTTACCTTAGCTTGTAAATAAAGTATTCGTAAGCAAAGGGAAACCATTTTAGGTTTGATATATTGGACTCTAGAGAAACAGAAGTTGGTGGCTTGCACTTCAACTGCTATCCTGCCCTAATTTTCTTGTTTCATTTTGTTTCACTAATTTTTATTAACATCGACTTGCAGCAAATTAATTCTTTTGACTGGTTTCCCCTTTTTAATGAAATTACCCAGCATATGCTCTTATAATAGTGTGATACCTTCACAACTCATTCATTTCAATTAAATATTTAGGATATGTATACTTTATAAAATATTTTTTGTTTTTATTTTTTTAAAATGTATTCATTTGCTTACGAGACACATGACGTAAACCATTATGATCAAGAGAAAATGAAATGATAATTAGAGATAATGCATCAATTTTTATGACATTTTTATTGTTTACAAAAATATAGATAACTAACTACTTCAAAAATATATTATTTCATTGTTAATAAGTAAAATGAACATATATAATATTTTAAAATAAAAAATATATATATTTTTACAAAATAAACAAACATTTAGTAAACCATTAATTTAGCTAATTGTGGAGGGTTAAGCTTGTTGGGAAAAAACATGATAAAATAATTACAAAAACTTCACACGCATGCTTGCTTTGTTAAGTTGATTAAGAAAGTTAAATGGTTAATGGTTGGTAATGTTGGTCGCTAGGAATTTTAATTAGCGTGGCATAGCATAAGTACAATTATATGTAACGTTACATTACATTGCTATATAATATACTCAAATTAAACTCCTTTATTTGTATGAATTGATACCATCCATAAGGTTCCGCAATGGCATTTGCAATTAGTGTTAGACGTTGGATTTTGGTCTTTACTCTCCTTTATGTTAGTCTATTCTCCAATAAATTTGGTATGTAATTAACTAGAATAGATGAGTTGAAAGTTTAATTTGTAAAATTCTGTCCAAAAAATATTTATTTTTGTAAAATTTTATTGTTTTTGATCAAATTAAAATTTAATTTGGCAGGAGAGGCTGATGATGATGAGCCTGATATAGGTGCTGGCTTTGGTGGTGTTGGGGCCGGTAATGGCGGCGGTGGAGCTGGTTTTGGTGGTGGTTCAGGTGATGGTGGTGGTGCTAGTTATGGTGGTGGCGGCTCTGGAGTTGGCAGTGGCGGAGGCGGTTCCGGAGTTGGTGGTGGTGGGGTTGGTGATCCTTCTCAAATTATATCCAAAGCCTTGCTCTGTTTCAATGATAAATATGTGAGCACTACATTCTCAAATCAATCCTATGTTGCTTAACATGTTAAGAGTATTATTACTTTAGATGAAATATAATTTCAAAATGTTTCTATAAATAGAATAGTCCTGATTTTACAATTTGATTTTATAAGTATTGAGTTAAGATCAACTCAAACAATTATATAATTTCAATTCAAACAATTATATAATTTCAATTCGTTAGTTATCAAATCATTGATTTTTTGTTGAATACTTTCTATTTTTTACAAAAGCAGTATGACAATAGTCCGGATAACGTGCTCTAGCAAAAATTATTGAACTAAGAATGTTGATTGTGTGTATTATTCTGGAAATGTGTTACAGATTTATCAAAGTTGTGAAGAGTCATACAGATTAAGTGAGAATGGAAACCTAGATGTGCCACCAGAGAAAACTGATGCATTCTGTGAAGGACCATGTATATCAGAGACAAACTTAGTCCTCACATGTATCGATAACATTTTCAGCAACTTCATATTCTACAACAGGGCAACCATAGAGGATGTGAAACAAACAATTCTAGCTGGATGTGGTTATGGTCCTGGAAGAGGTGATTAATTAACATGTTTTAATTCAACATTATAACTTGAGAATACACTATTGTGATTAATGCACAAAAATATAGTTTTAAATAGCAATATGCATATGGCTACATTGTTACAAAGATTTAGTATTTTGAAGGTAATATTAATTTAAATTTAATTTTAAATAATTAAATATATAAAATGATATGACATTAAATAATTAGATCTTAGATATTATATCTAATAAAACTTGGAAGTATTGGAGTGTTCACGGGGTCTAAGCAAACAATTATGACTATAAATAAGGACATGTTGACTATATTTGAACATAATTTTTCAAATTATAAAAAATTCATATGCAACCGAAGTTTAAAATATGTATGCATAATTTATTTTTGTGATCTACTGAAAAATGGGAATTCCTGTTATGCAGGAAATTTTAATGTGGCTGAGCATATCCAGACTGAGCAAAACAAAGCTGTGAAGGTTACTAGCCATGTTCTAATGGGCCTTGCTTTGATCGTAATGGGGCCTGTTCTATTGGTTTAATATTTAGTTTTAATTTTAGTTAAAAAAATATATATTTAGATTTTAATAAATTGGAAAAGTGATTTGTGTCCGTCTGTTTCATGTGTACTAATTACTTATTCAATAGGTTGTTTAAGTGAAATGAATTTAAGTTATGGAGTTGAAGTAATTTTTTGCTATGGCATGATAAACAAATTGAACTAGTACAATTTTAGTTTTGATATAATCGAGTTATTTACGTTAATTTGATTTCTTGGTTTCAATTGGCAACAATGGCACATGTGTAGTAAACAAACTTAAGCCCGAAATTTCATCCATACATCAGTTCAAACTCGTGCACATGCAAAAATAGGTCACTAAAATTGAAAAACGAAATTAAAAAAATGTTACCCAAATTATCTTAATTGCATTGTTATACACAAAGCTTTCTCTAGGGTGCTGGGAGCAAGCAAATTCACTTGGATTAAAGAACTATTGCCATGGATTTGGGGTTATTCAAATTCGAATTAAAAGTTCTGTCAAAAAACAAAAATGGAGTTAAAAGTATATATTATGCATGGAGGTAATAAATGTTCCAAGTGTACCACAATAATTAAAACCTTTTATGTATTGGGCTGGGCTTAAAAAAAAAGAGACCAATTCAAGAGTGAAAACAAAATGAAATTAAAAAGAAAAAGGTGGGGCATTCCGAGAATCGAACTCGGGACCTCTCGCACCCAAAGCGAGAATCATACCACTAGACCAAATGCCCAGCTCATTGAAGTAATTGTTGTTAACCTTATCTATACCGTAAATTATATCTATTACATGACAATACATTGGTGACCTTTTATATGATAAAAACTTGAAAATACATTGTAAAAATCTTAAAACTTGCTTAAATATGAAAATTCTTAAGATCTTAAGGTCAAATTTTATTAGAAGAATTAAAATTTATTTTATAATTTAATAATTGAATTAAAATCAAGTTATATGATATTGAGTGATTGACATTTATTTTTTTCCTAATGAATGTATTTTTTATAAAATAATATTAATTATACATATTATTGTGTTGATTGAATTTTTTTTCTACTTCAGAATTATGATGAAATTAATTATTTTTAAAAAAAACTTAATTATAAGTATATTATGTATTTATAGTTTTGCAACAAAAAATAATATTTAGATAATTACAAATTCACAATGGAAACCCAACATCTCATAATATGGTTTTATTGTTGATAATTGTAGAACTATTTTATCCCTACAAAACAATTTGCATGTTGTGTTCACTAAATGATAAGTTAATGATAGTGATCACGCTTTACATTATTCATCTCTTATCTTTTATGTTATTTTGAGCGATTTTTATTTTTCTCTTAAAAGTATTTAGAATTTACATCGTAATAATATGAGTTCACTTTGTTTGAATAAAAAAAAATTGAAAATAATGTCTAAGCAAAATCATATCGATTTTATATGTATAGAATTACTTTTTTCACTCAAAATTAAAGTGAATCCAAACACTATTAACCAAGAAAAATGAACAACTATTATGGTCATTATAAACCACATTTGATAAATGCTCATCTTGTTGTAACACTTTAATTTATCTTGCAAAATTTTATTTTAGAATGGAGATTGCTTTGTAGATTGTTAAAATTATTACCCATTGATAAGTAACTAATGGTTTTTTATTCTTGTAAGAAAAATTTGACACCCCCTAATTATGAGTGTTTAGCCGAATTGATTTAAATTAATTAATGAATCAAATAATCTAAATTAAATATATAATTAAATTGGTTTACATTAGTTTGAAAAATTAACTAATAAATTCGTTTATAAATCCAATTCAATTGCTAGTCGTAAATATATTACTACTCTAGACTCTAGGTTCAAACAAAGATACTCCACTTTTTCACACGTAATCTCAATCTCGATAAGACTAATACATTTTTATTATGTATGCCTCATACAGCTCATTAATTAACGACAAATTTGGCTAGTTTATATGAACAAGTAAACAACTATCAAATTTACTCTGAAAAGCTAGCATTTTCGTTTGGACACACAATTAACCGCTATATTGTTGTTTTGTTGTTGTTATTATTATTAAGCTAAAAGGTGCAAGACATTGTACCATGAGCTCCAATATTGGTCACCACCAACTTAGAAAAATAAAATCAACCTTCACAATATAATTAATTGGAGCTCTCCAAAACTACCACAGGCAGACAATTAAATTCCCCCTCATTGTATTGCTGCTGACAAAAATCAATTACTTTATCATAACTATGTCCTTCAACGAACATGATATTCTAGAGGTAACATAACATATGTTAATCTTTTTATTCCCTCTACTAATTTCATTATTATGGTCAAAATTCCATTGCATGATAGTAACATGATTTGATTATCATCATTATTATTATTTTGATCATATTATTATTATTATTATCATATTTTTGGGTTATTTCTTATTTTTATGTTACATATTGGTTGTGTTCTTCTTATTGCAGAAGGTGATGGTATCAATAAGCGATTTTTTCACATTAGAACCAAGACTGAAATGTAGAGGAGGAATTCTTTTAAAAAGTGCTTATAAAGATATATTAGCATTTTTTAAATTGAAGAGAAAGAACCAAGTGAAATATGTCCCCAATGATTTTAATCCAAAGCATCAAGATCACAATGACCGTTTTGATTATATAAATTTTTGTCCACTATTTCCTTATGAGAAGCTTCCAAATCAATTGGAAGATTCTATGTTTCTTTCTACTCAACCCTCAGCTCCACCAATTCCAAATTCCCCATTAAAAGATGCTCCCTCTAATGGAATAGAATTTACAATGTTAGCTAATTTAGATATTGTGTATATTCCTTTGCTAGAAAAAGTTTGTCATATTCATCCTTTTTTAATAGAGTGCCAAATGAAAAGGACTCAACAATATGTAAATTGGGCTTTTACATCACTTGGAAGGGTTTTGCACTTTCTTGAGATAACAAAAGTGGAAGAAATGAATGAGGAAGCATGTGAATGGCTTCAAATGTTGTGGGATGAAGTTCAAGTGTTTGGGTTTGACTTGTCATGGCTTGCCCCCCAAGCTGAGTTTGCTTTGAAGTTGAAAGGCTATTTGGAGAAAATGAACAAGCTTGAGGAGGAAAAAAAGAGGCTAGAGGTGAGGATTCAAGAATTAAGCATGGAACTTTTTGAGAGAAAGAATGAGATGAAAAGTTCCAAAGGTGATTTGATTTGGCAAAATTAAAGGTTGAATTGGGTGAGTTTGGGGATTCACAAAGGTTCTTCGGATATCAAGCTTCTAATGTAGAATTCTCTTGAAATATATGTGACAATATAATTGTTGGTACTGTGTGAAATTGTGTATCACTACACTCTACAACTCATTATGTTACATTTTGTATTTATAATAATAGTATTATATATAAGAATGAAACAATTTAGACTGTAGTGATACAATAAATTGATATAAGAATCAAACATTTTAGTTTCTTGATGACATATAGAAAGTACCTTCAAATTCCCAAAAAACTATATTTATAAAAAGACTTAATAATCCAACTTCCATCAATGAATCAACAAGAGGACAAAATGATTTAATCATATAACCAAACAGCCTGAAATTGCATCAAAGTGTTTAAAATTGCAAGAATTCATAAACAACATCATCAACCAAAGAATTAAATATTTGATCCACAACTTCTTCTCCAAATTCATAAGCATCAACTTCATAATCTAGCCACTTTCCATATTGACTACTCATATCCTTGTCCACAAGCTCATCAACCATTGAATCCCTCATCGCCTTCCAACCTGAAATCTCCTTGTACACATCTTCTGCCAACCAATCCTTTCTTCTCACCATTTCAACCCCTTTATTCCACATTTCATATCCTCCTCCAGCATAGCGTCTGCATCTCAAATCCAAACATTCACTGACACAATCAAATATAACTTTCCTTCCTATCCTAGATTGATCATCACGCTTGAAACAACCTCCTTTTCGGCTTTCCAATTGGTTGAACAGATGAGGGTTTACAATCTCGCGAGCTCGGCCGAGGGAAAAATCCATATACATCAACTCAACATTGCATAGTATCTCTTTCACATAGTCCAACTCCCATGTACTTGATCTTTCACCAAACTTCATCACAGAAAATGTACTTGTCCGCTTCTTCATCATAGTTCCGGTTGATGTTGAAGAAGCCGAGTCGGATAACTCTGCATCTGCTTCCGTAGGATAGAATTTCCTTGAAAAATTGAAGCCATGAATTTCCTGAGCTTGAGTAGATGGAAACATCTTGCTTCCTGAAATTATATATATAAACAGTAAAAATTATCACTTTTGAGTCCTTCAATAACTAAAAAAACT
Organism: Cicer bijugum; assembly: GCA_037974875.1. Taxonomy (NCBI): domain Eukaryota; kingdom Viridiplantae; phylum Streptophyta; class Magnoliopsida; order Fabales; family Fabaceae; genus Cicer; species Cicer bijugum. The sequence goes on along the minus strand of JBBPBT010000659.1, from coordinate 1,163,189 downwards.
AGTGTCCTTTTTTAAGCATGATTACCTTCTATACTAGTAATGTCCGTGCTCATTGAGGATTCGCAGCTTTCGATCGAATAAGAAGGCTCGAGAACTGAGATTGGACTTGGTTGTCGGCGATTGAATGACAGTGGCTCCATATCATCACCCTGTATGCATTTGAGTTAATAACTGACTCAATAGAAGAAAAGCATAGGATGATTATTCAATAATTTCTTTTTGGTATTTCCAATGGTTAACAAGCAACATCAAAGAATAATCACTTACATATAAATTAGTCAACAAAAAAATTTGAAAGATTGTCACATACCCATGATTTATGTTTCAAGGAAAATTCTGGCAGATTGGTGAAGGACATATCAGAACTGTGGCTACCGCTTAAACTGTCGGTAAATGGCACATCTTGGTCTTTCTTCTGTTGCAATCTTGGACTGATGTTAACTATATTAAAGTTGTTTACTTGATCATTTGACTTTGGTGCAGTAATGGAAGGTTGCCTCACTTTAGAAACATCATTGCAAGAGGCTTCAACACTGCATGTCAATTCCCTCAACTTCTGTTCTAAAAGGATACCTAAAGCATCACCACCAATCACATTGTATTTTATTGGAGACCTTGTATTGTCTGTGTCAAGCAACACTCTTTTAATGCGTTGATCCAACGAAAGTTCATTAGTATTCCGGCCACTTTGTCCGGATGTCTCGAAACCAGGATTGTTGTTTCTTGTTAATGGTGTAGTAAATGTGAAGGAAACTACATCGATGTCTTTCTTTTTGCCTTCTTCAGTCCAACCATATTGTTTATTACTCGCTAAATTCGACTTAACTGGCTTTGGAGTTTTGTCAATGAACAAATTATCCACAACTCTATCATTCCATTCCTTGTCTGTAGACCTTTTCTTTCTAGGAAAATTGTTTGTGCTGGTATATAGGATTTCATTTTCACTATCGGTCACCTCCACGGCCGGCTTTCGCGATCCTGCTTTAGATTTTGCAGTGGATTTACTACCAGAGCTTCTATGACGTCCGTAAGATGAATCTCCTGTCATACCTTTTCTACTACCTTGTGAATTGGAAACCAATGGCTTAGATAGTAATTTCTCGTTACTATCCATCGAATGGTTCTGTTTCAGATTATTCTGCCTGAGAACATTAGAAGAATTCTGGCTAGAAGATTTCCTATGCAAATTTTTCTGAGCATTTGACTTAGATGGGTTATTGGGTTTCATGTCAAGTTGCTCTTTTTGGGCCATCAAACTTCTTCCACTGTTCGAACTCAAACCTTCCCTTTTTTGAACATTCACTTTTGCTTGGATTGCAAGCGAAACAGACTTCCCCTTATTCTTCAAAGAAGTATCTTCTTCTGCATGTGTAGGGGACTTGACAGACGTTTCCGCAGATCCATTCCAGCTTCTGTTCAAAGATTGTCCCTTTAAATACTTTGCAGCATTTGATTCGACCGGCCTTTGTGAGCTTTCCGAAACCCTGCTTGTTCTTTGAGAAATTTCTCTTTTTTCTTTGATCTCTCGAGTCCTCGAGGCTATCGAAGATGTACCAATTAGAGGCCCTTTTTGCGAATAATCCAACTTATCTCTGAGATCTTTAACCCTCAATGAGACAGTCGATGATGCCAATGGTGTTTTCACCTTTGCTTGTGATCCAGGTTCAATTATTCTTGCAGCAGCCTCCATTATATAAGCAGCATTGTTGGTTGGAACAAAACCAGGGTTCTTAATAGGGGACAAAAGTTTATGGTGTGTAACAGGAATTGTTTTAGCTGATTTTGGAGGTAACACTTCTTTTTGGAACTTTTCAATTGGCCTAATTATGGTTTTTTGAGCCTTTGGCTCCATGAAGTTCCTAGAAGATCCTTCAACTTTTTCAACAAGCTTTCCGGAATATAGGTTTTGATTATCATACTCATGGTTTTTTCGAAGGAACTGAGAATCTTGAAGGGATCTGGTATCGAAATACGGTGTAGAGTAGGGATCAGAAAAACCAGAAGAAGGCAATGAATCTAATCCCATAAGCCTTGCAACTACATTAGGTGCTCTTGTTCCACATGCTTCGTCATCGGTAACTGATGAAGCATAACTATGATCACAGCTTCCTCTAACACATTCCCCTACTCCGTTATCGTCTTCATCCACCTACAAAGAATTAAACAAATAATTAGCAAATTTCTTAACAAAAAAATGTATATAATACTTGAGAGTAAAGATAGTGATGTATCCACCAGATAGGGGTGTCTCATTGCCACATTGTGATTGGATTTTCTTTCCTGTTTCAATGACTCTGCAAATGTTGAAGACAAATTTACCAATAGCAAAAAGATAAAATGAACTGAACAATAAAAGAATCATACATAACCAATACAATTCACTAGAGATATAAAATCATTATTAAATTGCAAGTTCAAGCAACAGTATATGTACCTGGTAAATCTGACTTGGATGCAAATAATTTCTTACGCGATTTCGAGGTCCAGTCAAACAAGTGGAAAAAACTACCTCCACTTTTAGTCCCTTCTTTTTCAACTCCCATTTTCAATGCAGAACTCGGTTAGCCTTAAAGATGAATCAAGAAAGAACTGACAAGAAAAAGTAACATTGTTAGTCAAGCAACAATTATAGCTCATTTAAAATTAAATGACAGGTAAAGAAAAAGAAAAAAACCATACTAATAGCGGAATATTAAATCAAAGGGTACAGAATAATTCTTCAATAATTAAAAAATTGAGTGATACAAAGGTTTCCATAATACAATGATGCAATCTAAACCAAAATAATTCAATGAAATACAATTACCAAAATCTCAATAAGATGGTTCTATGCATCTCTAAATCTTCTTTGAAAAAAGAAACAGATACTAATTCTACTAGACATAACCTAAGATACATCTTATAATCCACTTCATATCTCCTATTTTGCTAATCTATAAATAAATAAACCAACATTTATCCTCATGGAACTCAACTTAAAGGCAACCTGAAGCATTCCAAATCAATAGCAAATACACACAGCCCCTAATTCCACTAATCAAGTACACAAATCTAAAGATCCATAATATAAACTTGACCTGAAAGTATTAATTAAATTATATAATTAGTAATCCTAATGAAAAGGAGCAACTTGGCAAAATACTATGTTGATGATGAAGCAAATGTTTTAGGCACTTGTAAACAAAGGCATGTAGAAAACAAATTATTATGCTTATACACAATCATTTCTTCTCAACTATGAAGAACCACACAGACACACGCAGATACCCATAATAATTAGAAAAAATGAAAGATAGTATGTAATTACATGTATTGAAGTCAACACACTTTCAAATTGAAGTGTCAGTCTTCTCGACCAAATGAATCTGATTAAATCAAGTTTTCCATCCATGAAACCATCCTCATCAACCAAATAACAAATAAATAAATAACTAAAACCCCAAAAAGGAAAGAAGCAAAACGATAAGAACCCTTTAAAGTAAAGGAACAAAAGATTAAAACTTTAGAATTAGAATGACGACTAACGTTGAAAAACTGAAATGGGTCAGCTATGAATTTGAGTACAGAGTGAAAGAGAAGCAGATAGCACCCACCACAACACCATTTTTTTTTCTTCTCAGACAAAAACGTAGTTAAGGAATTGAATTGATGTTGGAAGTTGAAGAGAAAAAGAAAAGAAATTGAAGAAAAAAATTGGGGAATTTTTGGAGTGTAGAGAGAGAGTGAAGTGAAGCTGTAGAGAGAGAAAAACAACCGTTTGAAACATTAATAAATGGAGACAGAAAGAAATAAAATGAGAACTTTGGTTGGGATGATATTAAAAAATAATTGAAAAAGTTTGGATTGAAATTTAAAACTAAAAAAAAAAACGGTTTTATTTGAAGTTTGTTTGGATTATAAAAATGGGAAGAGTTTATAACGTCTCTCTAGAGAGGGATGGAAATTCAAATTCCAAACAGGGAAAAAAGTGGTCCAAGGAGCTGCATAACGTCTCCTCATTCTCCTATTGTTAAGTGACACATGTCATGCTCTTTTCGAATTGCGTCGTATTTCAAATAAGTTCGGTTGTTTTTTCTAAGATGAGATAAATTTAAATAAAAATGATTTTTTATTAAATAATTTAGAAATTATTTTTATTTATTTATTTTTCGAAAAATAAATTTTTTTAAATAATTTTTAATTTGTTTATATATAATTTTATAAAAATAATTTTTAAGTTATAAAATTACCATAGAAAAAAATGTAAAAAACAATTTTTAAGAAAACATGGTTGGTTGTAAAAACATTTTTTAAATATATGATTTTTCTAAATATATATGTATTATTCTATTCTCTTGTATTTTTTTATTTTTCTTCCTCTAATCTTTATCTATTATCTCTCTCAGTCTTTATTGTCTTATGTTTGGCTATCTCTTCTTAAATCAATAAATTAGGTCATCCATTTCATAATTTTTGGATTCTCTTAAAAAATAAATATATAAATAAATCATAAAAAAAAACATATATTTGATATTTCATTTATATGATATAAGAAATAAAAAAAATAAAAACACAAAAAATGTAAGGACATAGTGCATCTTGGCATTGCGTTTGTTTTGGGTAAATAATAGATTTTAGATG